>OMLF01012956.1:12619-32529 GCA_900302615.1 Holocentrus rufus | reverse complement strand
ACATAGTACATAGATGCACACACACACACACACACACACATATTACCTCGGCATCCATGGGAAATATCTTAATGTAGCAACACCAGCTGCTCTCTCTGCATATGCCTGTGTCACTGCAGCATTTTACATCGACTCTGCAACAGCATTGATCTAATGTGAAATACAGACCTATAGATAGATAGATAGATAGATAGATAGATAGATGGATTGATAGATAGATAGCTTCATGCATGCATAGAAGGTGGTAATAAATGAAAAGAGGAAAGGATTTATTCATTCTGTGGATTCCCAATTAATTTTCGGTGTGTATAACCCAGGCGTGCAGATGCTACCAACATGAACATGTTAATGAGTCATTCATATCTGACAAGGCTCTCATTAATTTCTCATTAACATAGATCATGGTGCATGACACACATAACTAAGATGAACAGCTGTAGGCCTGGTAAAACCGGGTGTAAAAATAGTGAACTAAGATTGCTGCAACATCTGAAGAGACATATTTTCTGGCTATTTTTACCCCCAGCAGCCCCATCTTAAACTAGCTGCCTCTCCTCAGGTTGGAGCATCTCAGAGCGGCTGGGAGTCAAATTTCACATGACGTTATTTCCCTGGCCCGCCGTCCCGGGTGCGGACGCGGCGCCAGCGACCGCCCCGAGCCCCGAAAATGAACGCCGTCCAGCTACATGGGAGGGCCAAAGCTCGGCGAAGTGCGACGTCCGAGCTGATTGGCTCAATGGCGCGTGACGACCGAGGTGATTGGATCAACAGTGCGTGAGATCCAGTTCGATTGGGTGGAGTGACCGCCACCTGAATGCAGGGGGGCACAGCTGCTCTCTGTGCTCGCCACTTTCTCTACCCCCACTCAAAAGTACATGCGTGCACACACTCTCTCACACACACACACACACACACACACACACACAGGCCAGCGAGCATGTTGTAGCTCCATATGCAGTACCATGCTGTGTTGCCCTAGGGAGGCATTACCATTTAGAGTGGGGGGAACAGTCCAACAGTGCTAGACAGAGCCATGGCTCATGTAGTGGCCACTCTCTCACTCCCCCTCTTCTCCAGAGCCGTCACTTCTCTATCCCGGCCTGCTGTTGCTGTCTGTCCCAATGCCAACAAACTATTAGCTAGAGTACTATCCATCACCAAACCTCTCCTGTTTTGGACTCAAAATTCATCCTCTCCATCTCTGTCTCCATGCTGATTTGTCTTTCAGCCCTGCACATGCATGCACATACATTCAATTTCCCATATGCACACACACACACACACATATATACCAACCCTATAATTACCTAACACGTTTTCACCCTTCATTTGAAAAATGATTGCATATCTATCATATATAACACACTAATATGATATGTGATCATGCACGGTAGACAAAAGATGATGTGACATGCCAGATAATATCGAACTTGCACAACACTTCCTCAGCTCAATAAAAGATTAAACATTAAAGCTGCCCTAGCAGAAAAAAAAACAAAAAAACGAATTGAACACTCAGTTCAGTAATAGGTAAAATTTCCTTGAACAGCACTAACATTAGCAAAGTGTTTCCTAATGGGTTGATTAGTCTCTCACAATAGCTAGGAGAATCACCGAGCCATAAGAAAGACTGAATAACTCACGCTGGTTTTATTTCTCAAGCTCACATTAGGTTTTTCCAGTAGACGTCAATGGCTTCCCATTATGTTGGGAAAAAAAAAAAAAAAAGTTCAATTCAAAACTGTATTGATCCTATAATGGAAATTTGATCAGTGGACAAAGCCTAAATAAAACACAATAAAAAAAAGAGTAAAACACACACAAAAAAAGCATAACATCAAAAGACATAAAAATCCTTGCAACATATACAGTACCATAGGGAAAACCATAAGTTGGTAAGTGTATTAAGTTCTTATACAAGCATAAGACGAATTAGCATAAGGCGAATTAAGCGATTTAATTGCAGTCAGGATAAAGGAGCCCCTGCCTCTCGTGCAAATCTAAAAAAGCGGCGCCCTGAAACTGCTCGGCTTCTCCCAAGGATCTTGGTTTGCCCCGTCTGGCTCACACCGCTAACCTCGCCGGGTGTTTTCACCACACACCCCGGTTTGTTTTCACTGCTTAAGCTGTGTTGTGGCTGACACCCTTGACTCAATTAGTGACTCGAGAACGGATGCCCTGAGCAGGCAAAAGGGGACCAAAACTATCATCATGCTACTGCCATAATTCATGTCGATAATGGGTAATTTATCCCTGCTCATTTGCCAGGCTAATTTACTAATTGAACTCAGTAGGAAAATTGGCTGGGAGAAAAAAAAATGACGGAGACGTTGGATACAGCGTGAATCAGAGCAGACGACTGATAAATTGCTGATTAATTACAGATTAAATACAGTTTAATTGATTTTAGCTGATAAAGAACTTGGGGTTCAGATTTTTTTTTCTTTTTTCTTTGCAACAGGTGCTACATGTTTAATCATTTTACAGGATAAGCGATGACAAAAAGCTTTTAAGGCTATTTAGCATATCACATCAGAATTTATCTGTAAAAGAGTTATAACAGAGAAGAAAAAAGATTAGCAAGGAAGTTCATGCACGCGCGCGCACACACACACACCCCTCTGCCAATCAAACACACATACGGAACTATAGACAATCCCCAACACACTGCAAAAAAAATCTCCAAGTCATTAAAAAAATAATCATAATAATTCTGCCAGTGGGATAAGATAATCCCACTTGTTTCCAACGCTAATCAACTTTTTTCAAGAATTTTCTTGATCCTAGTGGGCTGATCTGCCTTATTCTGCCTTGTCTCAACATATTTATACATGTTCCCAGAAAAATTCCTGAAAAACTGCATCGGAAACAAGTGCGATTATCTCATCCCACTGGCAGATTTTCTCACTTGTTTGAAGAAAAACAAGATTTCAACCTTGAATATAAGACTCCACGACTTGCTAACATGTCGATTTCTGGCCGTATACACTCTTTGATTCTGTTTCTCACACATTATGCCTTTTCCTTGATAGAAACCCCTCAACAAGCACACACACGCACACACACACACATACTCCATGAACCGACGCCATACAGTGAGCGAGCGCGTGGCTTGTACAGTGCAAGCCAGCTGACATTGTGGCTATCTGGCCAATACGGGAACTAGTGAATATGCTGTGGGAGAAAGAGACCGCCCGCCGCTGTGCCTCTCCGCCTGCCCCGTCCTTATCGGTGGCAGGGAGCTGGTGGCAGGGAATGGGCGTCCGTCACGGCTCTTTGGGCTGCCAGAAGATGGCCATTATCGCTGGCACTCCATGTCTGTCTGTGCCCTATCTCCACTCCGCAAGGTTCCTCTTTATATGCTGAGGGACATTTTTTTTTTCCAAAGCGCGTGTGTGTGGAGCATGTCTGCATGTGTGTGGAGAGGGAGGCATCCAGGATTGAAGACCGGTCCCTTTTCCAATTCTCTGACCATGAGAGAGGTTCTCGATATAGAGATCAATACGGGGGGAACGGGTTGGGCTGCCGTGTCACACCGGTTGAGAAATGGAGGAATGAAAGCTTTCAGAGGGCCAAGTGAGTGGTAACACTTTCCACTTGGACATTTGGACCTGAATTTTGGTAATGCAAGCTTTGAAATGCAACTCATGTCATCTGAATGAAGGTATTCATGTGTTTAAAAAGCAGCAAACTCTTTCAGAATAACAGACATTTGCCAACTTTTAATGCAATGGGGGTCACACATGTCTGAAACAAACATTATTTACATTTTGATGCATTTTATTTGATGCAGCCAGGGGTGTAATTTCCACTAGGGATGGGGTGACATTTTGAAAATTGCTGTTTTGTCCCTCATACTTTGTGCGGAGAGTTGATACTGAACACTGATATGAATACGCTTTACTGTGACAATGTAATAAGACAGGGGTTTTCAATCCAGTCTTCAGGGACCCCACGGATTTCACGTATTTGTTCAATTTCTGGGCAAGCACATGTTAATTAGTAAACTAATTGAATCGAATGTTCAAACCTATGAATTGAACAGATATGTGTAATGTCTGTCCCTTCGGACTGGATTAAAATACCCTGTAACACAATAAAGCCTTTTGAACATTACTAAAGTGACAGTGGAGACGCAATTGTTTTTTTTCCAGCCCTTTGGGTATAGAACAATAACAGCCATCTTTTGTTAAACTAAAATTTAAAGAATGTAACCAAGTCGAATATTGCCATATGTACACATATATAGGTGTATCAGATTTCAGCTTATTACTTCATCTACCCGAGGCCATGTGAGGTTGTGCAAAAACGGAAGAAATAAGTTTTAAATAGCAAAGAATTATTTCTTGAGGGAGGGCCCTCCAGACACTGCCCCGGCCTTGCAAATCACAGTCACGTCCCTGGATGCAGCACAGCCCCTCAACATTACGACTGTACATCATTTTCATGTCCGCTAAATAGCAACCCACTGGGGACCGACTTCAGCTCTGACTCCGGGTTCTCAATGTGGCCGCTCAGTTGGCTCAAATAAATGTTTAATTAAGTGGAGGAATTTGCCGTTTTTAGCATGTGTTTTCCCCCGCCGCGGATTGCACAGAAGTCTTCTTGGGAATATGGTGCAGTAAACATCTTGTTTCCATAACTTGGATGAGAGGACTGCCAAAAGTCTAGCTTCGAAATTCTAGACACCTAAAAAAAATAACCTGACAAAAACCGAAGGGAAACAGCGCAGCCCCAGTTGCTCTGCCTGGATCCAACCCGCCGAGTCCTTAAAGTTTTGTGCTTGCAACTAACGATGCCTCTGTTTTTTTTTGTTTTTTTTCCAGTGTCTGGTCAGGCTATCTTTAGAGCTGATCCTCCTGATGTGAAAATTAAGGTATGCTAATGCAATCATCAGCGATTGTGCCGTCCCCAGAGACCAATGATGTTTCCATACTCCGGCTGGATGACTAGCAGCAGCAGTAGCAGAGTTTAATGTAAACCACAAGCGCCAGTTTACTCACATGCACGCAGGGTGAATTTGTGTAGTACAATCCAAAAGCAATGAGTTGGCTGATCAAGTGGCCACTTAGCCGGAGAATTTCAAAGTGGTCACTCATTGCCTTTGTTTGGTTAATTTCAGATTTGAGCAAGTGCCCTCTCAGATTTATGTTTGGCCACATGCCAGAACACAACGTGACTCGTGCTGAAAACATCATGTCTTGTGCCATGAGTGACATGCTTTACTTTTATCACCCTGTTCTATAATTCAGCCCATAGAGCCTCGTCTGGCTTTAATTTCAGCGGTCCAAGTCCCAGAATAGGGCGGCTCATCAGAAAGCTCAAAGCCTATGCAATCGAAAAGCCTCCTCAAGAGAAAATCCTGGCCAGATCCTTGAATTATACAAGCACAGTGCAGGCGGAAATGAGCAATTCAAGTAACAAAATCCGGGCTGTGTCTCCCGTGTGGCAGCGCACATGTATGCAATCCCCGTTACGTGACGCGACGTCATTTGAGCCGATGCATGGCAGACTCGAGTCACTTTCAGAGCTCCTTCACATGAATGGCTAAATTAGACGTGAACGCTCTCGACATAATCAAGGGGCTCTCGGTGTTTGAAATGAAAAATGAATACGTGGCTTAAAAAAATATTACAATGCGTGCGTGAGTTACACATGGCTGTTTTTAAACAGGAGGAGCAATCAAAATGACATTTCAGCCTGACTTAACAGGTTGTTGAGCATGATGAAAAATGAATTTGTATATTTCATCAGCGGCTCATTCAGCCGTGGTCATGCATGATGAAAACCCAGGAAGTGCTTGAGTGATCTGCAATATACAGTACGCTCAGTGGGAAGGTAGCAAAGAGTGGCGGCTATTATATGGAATCTGCGCACGCCGCACTGCCAGACAAGTGAATTCAGGATGCTGTGCTTACATACACTTTCCCATAGAAATTGACATTTTCATGGTTAGCACGCCTGCCTGATGCTGTATTGAGTCCCCGCAGTTCGTTAATTAACAAAACTCATCCGTCAAGCGAGCTCCTGAATGCCAAGATTGGGACTCTGAATACAAAGTGTCACTTAGCCATGATATTCCCGTCTCTCTCGCTTAGGCCTGCATTGTTTGTTTCCCTAATCGCCCTATTCCAAAAGTGTGGGTTATTAATGTAACACTAATCTCTGTGCCCTGGCGTGAAATGGGACAGGCTGAATGAGGGCCAGATCTGCTCTATTCCATTTTGTTGTTGCTAGGTTGTTGTTGTTGTTTTTTGTTGTTTATTTCCCCCCAGCTGGCACATTTTGTTTAGGTGTTGTATTAGCTTTGCATAAAAAAAAAATGAAAAATAAAAAAAAATCCCTCTATTTCCCACCTCAGCAGCAGCAAAGTGCAGGTGTTGATATTTGGGGCGAAAACTGGTGATGTTCCCCATCAAGCATAAAACGAGTTCAGTGAGTCAGGGCACAGGTTTTGTGTGTGTGTGTGTGTGTGTGTGTGTGCAGATTGGGGATTAAGAGGTATGTGTTGATGAGGTGAGAGTACAAGGACTGTGTGCCCAACTCCCCCGGGTGCACTTTCCTCAGCCTCCCTCCGAAACTGTGGAGCTGCTGCATTTTCTATCACCGAGGTGCTGCTTGGAAATAGAGCTGCCGGTATGGGAGGAGGACAAAAAAAAAAAAAGAGAGAGAGAGAGTCATGACAGCACAGCCTGCGCATGTCAATCAACACGTCAAAAGACAGGCCCACACATTGTGAAAAGAGCCCTTGTGCGTAGACAGAGGCACACAGATAGGCTGACACGGGCACGTGTGACTGTAAACACATGGCAGGAAAAACACATGCAGTCAGTGGAGTCATTTTGCTGGCCGGTATTATTTTAACAGGATATCAGTCTCATCCTTCAGCCCTATATTAAGCACTAAATATGACTCTTTTCCTTCCTTGACATCATGATCCAAACGCTTTCATAATATACAGATGGTATTTTTTCCCCTTTTTTATGTAAGAGTCATGCGTCAGTTTCTCCAAATCGCAATAAACACATGCACACCCTGAAAATGTCGCCATCTTAAACAGGTCATTTGGTCTCATATTCAGTCTTAAATCTGCTAGTTTGATGAGATAATCCCTCTTGTTTCCAATGCAGTTTCACTTGCTTCAGGAATTGTTGTGGGAAGTATGGGAAATATGTTGAAACAAGGCAGAATAAGGCAGATCAGCCCACCTGTGTCAAGAAAATTATAGGAAACAAGTGGGATTATCTCATCCCACTGGCAGGTTTTTTACCTCTTAAGAAGAAAAACTAGATTTTCACACTGTAAATGAGACTAAATGACTTGTTGAGATGGAGACTTTTTGCAGCGTGCACCTTAAGTCAAAGAATCATCTGTCTTTTACAGCATGAAAAATGGGACTTTGTCTCATGAAACAAGCCTCGTCAGCAACCCCCTCATGCTTGATATTGAGCTGATTAGCCCAGGAATAAATAATGGCTCATTAGGAGTCATTATAAACCTATCAGATACAAGACCACGTGACCTCGCAGGGGCCGCGGAAAACAATGAGGATTGGGAAGCGAAATGGAAACCAGCAGATTCAGCCATTGTCGGGTTGAGATAATGAAATCGCTTGCTAATAGAACGGTAATCTGGGATGCGTCAATGCCAAACCCATGTACTGTGTCAGTGCCCACTCTTGCAGTACATTTGATGTTGACACAGAGAGAGGGGGAGAGAGAGAGAGAGAGAGAGTGAGAGAGAGTGAGTACTCCACTGTGCTTGCAGTGAGTGAGTGTGTGCGTGTGTGTATGTGTGTGTGTGTGTTGGTGGGGTGTCCAGGGACAGCAGGGAGGAGGGCACTCAGAAAACAAATGAAAAGGGGAAGGCAGCAATCAAGGCTCAATCTGCACACCCTGCGCCCCCAATTAGTGTAAGAGGGAATATAATAAGGGGTGGCTGACACCTCCCTGTGGAAAAAGACACAAACTGAGAGGCATGGAGAGAGAGAGATAGAGATAGAGGGAGAGAGAGGGGGCTGGAATAGGAAAAGAGGGAGGGATTCTCACCTTTGTGTCTCTAGCCATCGTTTGACATCACATCTGTATCAAACCTGTCAGCAGCCCTGGCTCTACCTATTGTGCGAGCGAGTTGCTACAGAGAAAACAGAGGACAGCTACACAGAGAGAGAGAGACAGAGAGAGGAGGGAAAGCAAGAGGGGGGAGGCACGGTTTGTGGTGAGAAGGAAAGGAAGAGGGGAACAAAGGGATAGGAGGGGTGGAGAGGTTGATGGCACTGCCAATAAGCAAGTGAGTAGTGACGGTGGAATGAAATGCTGCTTGTCAGTAATTCTCCGCTCATGCGGTGAGGCTTACTGGTGTGCAGTTGAGTGAGCTCAGGTGTAAACGAGGTCAGGTTTGACTTATTGCAACGCAATTTGAGCCAAGTTCAGGAACTGAGTTTGCACGCCCTCTTTTGCTGCCCCTCTCATTACGCAAGACAAATTCAAGCAATCAGATTTTTTTCTGGGCTTTAGCAAACAGGATGGCAAAATAAGGAAACAGGTGTGGGTCCTCTGCTGCTGGCTTGATGAGCGCATGTGGTGGGAAAATGGGGTTTGTGCATTTTGTCCTGAGGGTGGCGCCAGGTCACCAAAGTTGATAGGGTTCATTATCTGGGTAGCATGAATGTACTTTTCAAATTTCATGACATTCCACCCAATAGATTTTGAGGTATCAATATTGACGTTTTGGCCTAAGGGTGATGCTAGATTAAAAGTAATAGGATCATCAGAATCAAAAGGAATCTTCCTGTGGGGAGCATGAATGCACTTGCTAAATGTTATGGATTTGAATTAGATTTCATGATATCTTGTGTTACCTGTGGTTACAGGCAGCCATACTGGAAGAAAAGGAACTACACAAACATTCCGTGCAAAGCCTCGATAGATTTCAAGTGCTGGACTCATTGGACGGACAAATGGACCGACACTGGCCATCCTTCAGGGATATAAAAACTTCTTTTACATCACAAAATTCCAGTGGTCTTACATTGTGACCTATAAACAGCGACTGGATACATATTTGTGGGATGAAACATTTGAAGTTTCCTGGTGACCTTAATAGTGACCATACGTCACACCTAAATTTTCATTTGGCAAAACAGGGTGAGTCTACACTTTCAGGAAAAAAAAAAAAAAAAACAAAAAAAACAAAAAAAACAATTGCTTCAGAGTTGTAGGTAGTTTTTGACAAAGGTTCAACCCCAGAGACAAAAGGCACAACTCATTTTCTGACAGTGTGTGAAGTCTCAGTTAGGAGGGATAAGATTCTCTTCTCGACTCAAGACCTACTTTGTGTTTTTGGCAGATAAGGTGGGTGTATTTTTCCCAAAAAATCTTGCCTATAGTTTAAATTCAGGAGGTTTAGGGTCTTGATTTGCATGTGCCCTTAAAACCTATGGGAAAATCAAGGGACTTCATGATCACATATGCTTATAGCAATTGTACCCACCGCATGAATGGAAATTTTGATAAAATCTTTGTCTATTCATTGTCTCCATCACACATACCCTCTCTCTTTTTTGCACACAAGCAAACACCAGTGAGATGCTATTTTTCATCTCACTCGCTCCGTTGCAAAAATCCCTTGGGCGATTCTTTGACTTCTCTCTTCCCACTGAATATGACAACTTCTGAGCCTGATGCTGGAGACAAGATCATCTTTTAATTAACCTGGGACATGCCGGATTTTCCTTTCACTTCTCTTTCTTGCCATACTCTGCTAAGCACATATACTTTTCATCGTCAATAATAATTCACAAGAAAACCGAAAACAATACAGCAGAGTTTGAGTTTTGGGAATTAACCTTTAATTAACCTACATTAACCTACACTGATGTTAAAACAAAACTAGAAAATTAGTTGCTGCATTTTGTGCGACAGATAATCATATCAAAGTAGCTGAAGCATCGGGTTCTCCAACACACCAAAATAAACATTGCATACAGAATATTCCACATGTTTTCGCTGCTCTTTAAAAAAACATTTGCATCAATGATTTATGAACTTGTTTTAAGAAATCCTTTTAGGCAGGATTTCTGAACTTCCATCACGACTTCTTTAACATTTCTGTATCAAGTGGATAAATTTCCTGAATAAAAAATGCTCAAGGTCATAGTACATAGGAGAGTCAGGGAGAAGGAGTGCAATGGGGAGATGGGGAGGGGGTGCAAATTGCTACAAAGGTGATGAGCCAGACTCAAACTCATAATGTCATGAGCACGTGGCATTTGCCTTAGCCCCAGGATGCCCCATTTTCATAACAGGGGCGGCAGTAGCCTAAGGGTTTGAGAATCTCAGCACTGGTTTGAACCCTCAGAACGATTGGAAAACATGGATGGGGAAAGCAAATGAGAGATGGTTTGCAATAAAACCCCCCGGCTGCTAAGTGGTCACCAATAAAGGAAGAAGTCCCAAATGTGAATGTGAAGTCAGCTTTCCCTGAATAATTATATAAATCTGTTTATTTCATATCCAAGGGGAGAGGACCATTAGCAATAACCATTTTTAGCCCAGGATTAGGACCAAGAAAGACCAAGATCTGGCTCCAAGTGATTTTTGAAAACAAAGAAAATACTTGCACACTGAATTGACACTCTATTGGTCTTTGCCAGGCATATCAATAGATCACAGACCAACGTCAAGGTCTAGAGGTTGCTGCTGCAATTACAGACCAAGGCAACCTTGTTCCCAAGCTTTCTGCTCTGTACACAGCAGAAAAGTCTGGAAGAAGTTCCCCAATTATTGTGGGAAAAAGGGAAGAAGCTTATAAAACCCACCCACTGTCCTCTCATTGGTCTCTAGCATGATTTTTGTTTGTTTTTCATCTTCGCTCTGTCTCTGCACAAATATATTCTGCAGGACAGGCCAAAGTGGAAATGGAAACCCAAAAATTCTCTCTATCTGGTAAAACAAGAAGTCAAAGGAAATAGGGGAACTTCATCAAGGCGAAGAGCAAGGGAGCATCATTCCAGTGTGCAGGTATTTTCTTTCTACTTTACGGATTCATGGTTTAATCCTGCGCACCTGGCCTGTTTATTGTGCATGCATACACTCCTTCTCTTCCAATGTAATTCTAAGCCAGGGATAAATTTTTGTGCAGTAGCTGGCCTTTGGTTAAGGTCAGGGTTACCCACTTTAGAACAGGCCAGTGCGACTCATTTCTCAGTACCAGGCTAAGGCATCAGTTAACCTCAGGTTAACAACATTATAGAATGTAGTTAACCTTGGTCAGAGCACGATGTGAAAGGGACTTTCGCGTGGGAAGCAAAAACAAAGGGTTGGAACATTGCATTACGGATTCATGTGTCAGTCTAAGGCAGCTACATGTGTTTATCGTCCTGCAAAAAGAGAGAGGATGCAATAGTGAGAGAGATTATGTGTCACACTAGATAGAGAAACATTTGAGCAAGAGACAAAAATACAGACTCAAGGAGACAAGGAGTACATAGAAATAAAGTATAAGAAATAAAGTATACAGAGAAGTGGAGGAGGCTAAAAAAATACCTGGTTGCTAGGTTAATGCATTGCATATAGTACACTAACTCCAGTAATATTTGCATAATGAATCGCCAGGAGTTATTACCATGAAACTGCCACCCATAGACAACATTAGAAATATAAGTCACTGCTGACATAAGCACAGCCTCAAAAGATAACGTGAAGAGGAATATTCCCAAATGCTTGCCATTTCCATTTTCAAGAAATATAAATAAATAAATATAGTGCCTCAAGTTTCAAGATCATTCAATATCTCTAAATATAGAGGCTCCAATGAGCAAAAGTGTGATTTTGTCATGCTGGCACTTTCCTTCTATCCCATCTTAAGTACCACAATTTGTTGTAATTTGCTAATACCCATATTGTACAAGTTGGGGGTCACTTTGTTCAAACCTCTTTTTGGAATGAAACTCTTTGTGTATCCCCTGTTGCTCATGCTTATTTCTTGTACACCCACACTGCAATGCTTTGTGGCGTCTTCCAGCTGAGACCCAGCTCGCCCTCTCCTCATTGGAGGAAATATGGCACAGAGCTAGCCATTAGCGTAGCTAGTGCTGAGCAAACGTAATTAAAGCAGCGGCAGGCTGGCTAATGCTGAGCTTAACACAATCCCTAGCCCCAGTCCCCCATGCTAATGTGATGGAATGTTTGTCGAGTTGTCCCTTATTGGCTTGTTAAAGACACAAGAGCCTGCGAGGAGCCAGGAGAAAGAGAGACGGAGCAGCGAGAATTGAGCACAGAGATAAAACTGAGGGGAGGAAAGTGGAGTTTTCACCAGTGAGATAAAAGAGAGAAAGCAGGGCTTGTCAAACGCCAATACAAAATGAGAGAAAATCGAAGCAAGAGTAAAAAAGCAAAGAAGTGAAAGAACAGGATGTTGGGCGCTCTGAATGGAGAAAAAAAGTTCAGAGGCCAGAGGGAGGATTCTTCAATCAGACTTCACTGTGCGTTCTTTTATTCCAGAGAAGCTTCTTTCTTTTAAGAATATTTAATATCTCTTACAGGTGAGGATAGATTGTACTGAACTTAACAGCCCCAACTGAGAAGAGATACGCTCTGCTTTCTCCGACACGCGCCTTGATGTCAGTGTCAGCCCACAACCCAAGTTGTCTTGGTTTCTGCTAAGGTAGAGTTACGGGGTAAAAAGTAAAAGACAAAATGCAAGGAAAGTTGTTTAATGAGTGCATTGTGGTGCAATAATTCGAAATGAGTCACGGAAAAGAATACTCCTTGCCAAAGGTTTTTGCATCTTCACCAAGTTTTTGCATCCTTTAGACTTCAGATTAAGAAAACAATCTGCATGAAATTCACCATGCCAAATTATACTGTATTGATTCACATTTCTTGAAATAGGAAATATACATTATACAACAGATGTTTCTGTTCAAGCAGTCTGATTGGTCGAGACCTATAACATCACGGGAGCCGCATCGATTTATTTGTATTCGCCCATGACAACAGCTGTCAGACACACAGCTGATTAACGTTTCGTTCTGCTTGTATTAAGCTAGCTAACAACTGACAACAGCTCATTAAATCAACATTTGACATGTGTCTAAAAATGGGTTTTTACCAATATAACGTTTGCTGGCATCACAGAATCTGAACACATATCACTGATGAAGAGTGTCAAAAGTTTTATGCAAGCATGTTTTCTCTCACATGTCTCTTCTTGCATAAAAGCCTCTGCTAGCAAACTTGAGAATGAAAACATGAATTAGATCACATCGCGGCTGTTTTCGACAAGGCTTCAAATCTACTTCATGCAGCAATAAGTAAGCCAGCCATTTTGCAGAATTTACTGATGTTGTGGTTTCTTTATGTGCTGTGTCCTCCATGACTGCACTGTTGGTTTCCCAGAGTGCATCCTGTTTATTTATTTTTGGGGATGAGGAGGGCTGTACAGTCTCCTCTATTTTCTACACGCCACTTGACTTGAGTAAAGACTGCCTGACCCGCTCTGAAAGATTACACTGTGCCTTTTCAACCCGGGCCGCCGAGCTGGGCGGTTTCCTCTGCGTGACAACGAGACCGGCAAAGAAAGGGGAAGCCAAGCAATGCACCAAGTCAAGCATGTTCTTGTGGTTGCTAATGGACTGAATGGGACTGCAGAGCTGATCCCAAGAGTAATCATGAAACATTGATGAGAGGACCCATGTTCTCTACCAATTCCCCAAAAGACAAAAATGTAAAGATTATGGATACTAAGCCATGTTCCACAAGAGTTGATGAAAGCTTTCAGTCAGGTTTCCGTCTATACAGTCAATCCAATCAGGGATGTGATCTGCTCATCAAGAATCTGCAATATGTAGGGAAAGCTACACAGTGCCTTGAAGTCTGAATTCCATTTTAAGGACTAGCCATATTCCTGACAAATGGAGTGTACTTTTTCAAACTGAGTGCTATCTCACTCACTTGGTTGCTCAGCTGAGTGTGTACAATTGCACAGATACCGAATGAACTCTAGTTTAGTCTAGTCACTCTGAACTGTTTGAAGGAAAATCATTGCAGCCTGTTATTTTCAAAAAAAACAAATGACAGAAAGTGCATTTGAATGCACCCCTACAGCCAGAGGTTCAGTTTTGTGGAAGAATCTTCAGTCTGCCAGACACATGAGAAGAAAAAAAAAACAAATGGCCAATGCTCTGATACTGTAATAAAAATGTTTTTGACAATGTAAACAAATAATCCCAAACAAAAGGCATATTTGTCTTTCTATTTTGAACACCAACCCTCACACATTAAAATGAAGCGACAGAATATTGCAGAGAACCGTTCATACATGCGCTGATTTTCTTACTCTCAGCGCTTAGCGGTGCACGAGGAATAATAATCAAATTGATGAATGACTCACCACCTTCTTGCCCTGACCATCATCTGTGGCTTAAGTGAAAATGATGAGACAAAATAAAGGGGGAAATTATCCTTAGTTCTTTGGGATGTTTTCAGTGAAAAAAGCTGTTGGTTGAAAACTTCATACCTCCAAAATGTCAAGGTTTCAAGGAACTCATGCCTTGTTTTACCTTAACGATGAGGAGTTTTTTCAGTTGAACCAATGGTTTTTGAAAGGTTTCCATCGGCCTGAGGGTAGTACAATTTCCTCAGTTACAAGTTACAAGATTTTCACCTGACAATGACAATATGCTCTCCAATTCTGAAAGACATATGTACCTCTGATCACAAATGCATTGTGTACGAATCTGCTCTTGAAGCTGTGATGAAACAACACAAATGTTTTTTTCTCGTGATACTTCAGCTAACTCTTCCCACAAAAATGATTTTTCAAATTGCTTCAGTGATCTTTGCCTTAGATGCTATTGCTTCACTGAAAACTGGATCCAATTTGTCTGTCAGTATATCCCCTTGGATAAATGATAGCAGCCGTTGCCTAAAAAGGGATTGTAGAAGAGCCAAACATAAGCGGGAAAGTACTCCTGGCCCATTACCAGCATATGAGGGAATTATTACAATCCTATAATCGACAAAACTGAAGATGTTAGAGCAATATATTCCTCTCAGCTAATCTCCACCAATCAGCATAATCCCAGGTTCTTGTTTGGTAGCAGACTATTGATTGCCCTGTGAACTCCACTCTGCCCCAGTATTTCTGTTTCTTCAAATGCTGACTTTACACTTTTATTTAGATATGATTGAGGAAATCAAGTCTAAGACTTCCAAACCCCTTTATCCAACACATCCTCAAACTTAGATGACCATATGTGTTGATTGTTGCTCTAAAAGACGACTCAAAGAATGCGACACGCAGGACTGTTTCTTAAAGCTATAAGCGCGCATGTGCACAGAAAACTCTCAAAACAATCACCGTTTGGTTACAATGAGGCTCCAAAACTACTTGGTTAAGTTTAGGAAAAGGTTAGGGTTAAGGTTAGGGTAAGGTTACAGTAAGGAGGATGCTCTGCATGTTCTAATCTATGGTGTCCTCATCTAGATGCTCTAAGTTTAGGCTCTGTTGAGGAATTAACGGCCATCATTTCACCTCCCAGCCCTTGGCATACCCACCAAAGTCCCTTTAGAGGTTTGAGATCCTATAGGTCCCAGCTTGCTCTCGATTGACAATAGCTTTGTATCCTCTGATTGTGTTTGTGATTACTCTGACAACGTGATAAACCTCTTTGTAAAAAATAAAGAAAGAAAGAAAAGGAAAGAAAAGAGAAAGAAAACAAAAAGGGAATAAAATGAAACTGATCCTTCTGCTCTCAGTAATTAGAGACCCATTACAAAGATTTTATCAAGTCAACTGCTGGAAGTTTTTGAAGATAATGGCGTACTTGAAACATCTCTGTATAGTTACTGTCAGCAGCTAAACACTCTCTCTGTAAATGATATGCTGATAAATTCTAGCAGAGGCCCATGATCAGTGTTAGTGCTACACGACTTAGGTGGGGTATCATTAGATAGTGCAGATTATCCTTACTGTAGATATTGTAGATTATCCTTATAGACATAGATAGATATATAGATAGATCGATAGATCAATAGATAGATAGACAGACAGACAAATAGAGGACAGGATGCCTAATATAACTAACAAGGCACTAACATGGTGAGGTATGAAATAACAGTTCATAATTCAAGCAACTGAAGAGCTATACAAGTTAAAATGTATAAGTTTGTTAGGTAAAGGATGAGCCTGAATTGTATTAAACTCACTGGCAAAATCAAAAAAACATTATTCTGACAGAGCTAGCTGCTGTCTTCACATGGATGTAAATGATGTGAGGCATGTTAAGTAATGCATCATCAACTCCCACACTCCTCCTATATGCAAATTGCAGGGAGTCCTGGGAAGGATGTGTCTGCCTACATAAGTGCTCTAAGACAGCTCTTTCAAAAATGTAATTGTTTGAGAGGTTTGGACTATTGGCTTTTTGTCTCCAACTTCACAAGGATTTGTTTTCTTTGGACCAGGAACTAAACAGGGATGGAGAAAAGATGTAATGAAAAACTGCACAACTGATTTGCACACTCCGCTAAGTGTCTGTGGGTGGATGCCATCTGTACCCGATGTCTTTTCATACTTGACTTAAAGGCAATTCCTTCGGTCCGTTATGCTTTCTATGCATGGGCATGAGCATAAACATGGACATGAGCATGTTGACATCATAAAGACTTGTGCTGTATTGTATTGTAATGTTTTTATTACTTAACATACCAAGGTTGTCTGTACATAGTTCAGCTTTTAAGCTGATTGTTGGAAGCTAAAAGAGAGAGCAAACACGTTTAAGTGTATAAGTTAATTATCTTAATGGCTATTTCTCATCTTGGTCCTTGATTAAATGTGGTGTGCCACAAAGCTCAATTCTTGGTCCAATTTTGTTCTTCCTGGCTGTCCAAAATATTTTTATAATTTATTTCAAGTAAACTGAAATCCTTGCTATAGACAGCAAGTGCAAATCCAGCCAAGTTTAATCTGACCTTGGTCCACGAAATCAACATATTAACACTGCCTCCAAGAACTATTCAAAATGAGCCTTAAATTTGAATAACATACAATAAAGTGTGCTAAAAAGCTGGTTCTGTCATGTTTTTTCATTCCATTCTATTCCAAGGAAAAAGACACAAAGATTTGCCTTCAATTCCAGAGAAACAGAGAGATATAAATTGTTTTTATCTCATTTCACCATGACAAATGCAATGCCCTGATTACCTGACTAAACCAAAGGGAGATAGAATGGCTTCTACTATCTGTGTTCAAAATTCTGCAGCAAGGTTTTTAACCAAAACTCCTAAATAGGACCTTTTCTTCCCTGGTTTAGCACCTCTTCATTGGTTGCCTGTCAGTTGTTTTTGTGATTTCATTCATTACTTTTAAGGCTTTGTATGGCCTTTGTTATCTCTCTAAACTTCTGCAGCCTGAGATCCTCAGGCAGGGTCTTTCCTATTGTTCCTGTGATGAGGCTATAGACTGAAGGTTGTCAGACTTTTTCCACAAGGGCTCCCAGGCTTTGAAATTACTTTCCGGAGGTGCCAAGGATGGCAGAGGGAGTATCATCATTTAAATAACTTCTTAAAACTTAGTTTTATTGGAAGACCTTATTTTATTCTATGACTTTTACTCATTTTATGGTTGCTGCTTTATCTGCTGTTTAGTTATTCCTTTTGGGCCAGGTCTGTCTTTTACTGTTTTTACCTCACTGTTTTGTTTTATTGGCCTTTGAAAGACGTCCCTTGTTTAGCAAAATTAATACCATGGCTGTCGATGTCAAACACACCTTCTTCTAGCTTGCCGCTAAACTTTTGAATTCTGAAACCACAATTTTATCCTGAGCATGCAGTGTGGCATTTTAAAATGGCAGAGGCGAGTGTTATTTTTTTTTATATTCAAATCCAAACCTATACTTTAGGGAAATGTGGAATTTTTATTCTGGTATTACAGCAGTCTCCTTTTCTTTTCCACAATATGCGGCTGTACAAGTACTAATCCCATAAGGCTATTAAACCCCTTGCTATCTCACTTCCCATAGTATGCAGCTGCATACACACATTTGGGTCTGAACAAAGGATATGATTTTTGTTTCTTTACTGGTTACAAGGTATCTGCCTTATTGTCATCTTCAAGCTTATCTCATCTTAAGTCTGTGTCTCACTATCAACATCATTAAAGCAAATACTGGCTTTCATGCAATATTTCATTCAGAGTCTTTGGACATGTTTAGCAACATTCTACAGAATTTTTATGGAAGACAATGGCGGATGGAAAATCAAATGTGAGCATGCAGTGGGGAAATAATTAAACAGAGAGATGCTTGGTTCATTCAATGCAAAAGTCTGCCAGTTGTGGTCATGAAAACATTTTCAAAGGTCTGTTTTTTTCAGCACACTGTGAAAATTATATTACTTTAAACAGGCTGCAGAAAGAGCACTGGCATTATACAATCATACAACTAATGCATCCCATTATCATGTCAGAAAGTTGAAGAACCAGGTAACAGGCTATTTTGGCCATGACAGAGAAAACATCAAGACTAGCACATGTTGTCTCAGTGCAATCCACATCCCTGGAAAATTGTTCTGCCCCTGAGTGTCTGCATGAAACTCCCTAGTCATCTAAGCCATGCTGCTCTGCATGGATCACTTCACCTAGTGTTTCCTTATTATGTGTACATCATCAACCGGGTGGAAGAAAAGATCAGGCCATGCAGGACAGATGGCTCACTTTGATGATGTGCCTTTGATGTGCATGTGTGTTGGCAAGGTCTCAGCTCTCCGGAGCTATTTGACAGCCTCCAGCCTTCACAGTTGGGATGTAAAAGGAGAGGAAAAAGGCAACAAGAAAATCAAATCTGAGGGTTACAGGCAATCGATAGCATTTTTGATGGCCTAGGATTAAGGTATGATCCCTTTTTGACTGAAAGGGGAAGCTTTGTGATCATGCCAGGGCTGCTGTCAATGGCTTCGAGTTAGAGGGGAATTTTCCTTTAACTTAAGATATCTGGGTTATATCTGGGAAATTTTGGCATGGCTTTCACAGCAACTGTGCCAGAGGTGTTACTGAGTTTGTTTTAAATTCAGTGCTATAACATCAGTCGCCTATTCACCTACACATGCTGTTGTCCTTGAGCAGGAATAGTCCATGACATGCAGCTCATGGTATACAGTTCTTGAGTTCATGTTCATATTTAGAGTTAATTCACATTCTTTTTGATAAAACCTGCTTTCAGAAAATCATTGCAGTTGCCAAGGTTGTTGTTAAGATGCTAATATTGTATATCATAGAGAACTAGCTGAAGAATGTCAAAACTATCTAATGGAATTAACTTCAGTAACTAATGGAGCTAATTGCTTTTCTGAACCTGCGGAAAACAACAACTCGAATGCTCTTAATTCTTAAAAAGGCCAGCAGATGTAAGCGAGTACATTTAGTTATCAATATCATTTTCTTTAAATGAACACTGGTTTTTACTGAAACTAAGTCAAGAAACTTCATGGATGGAAATGTTGAAAGCTGAAATATTTCCACTGAATTCCAAACAGCAGTCAACTGTCAGCGGCTTCACCTTTCTAGTGCTAATTGCCTCGGCGGCTCACTGGAACCAGCCAGCAGATACACTTGATATCTATCACATGGCTCACCAGCCCATGAGTAGGAAGCTCCTACCCTCTTAACATGGCTCTAGTTTGCCTGTCACAGCCCTCCTCCTCCTCTCCATCTCCACCTACGTCTCTATCCTCATCTGTCTTGATCACGTGGTCAGTGGAGCAGGACAGTCGGCGCGCGTTCCCCAGCTGGATCTTTTGGTGGCGACTCACAGCTCCGAGCCCCAAACATGAACAGACACTCCTTCCCCGCTACCCCCTCCCTCCCCTTTTCATTGATTCCCAAACATATCACAAAATCTCCGGTGCATT
>OMLF01012956.1:0-12599 GCA_900302615.1 Holocentrus rufus | reverse complement strand
CTAGTGTTGTCTTGCCCATTGGACACGAAGCCAAATTAACATGTTTTGATGTTTAGAGGCCAGTCGGACTGATGAAACACTCTGAAAGAATACTCCTGCAACCTACGCCATTCACAACACAACTGCAGGCATAGGCCGTTATCATTCCATGATAAATTAATTTGGCATAGTTTTATACAACTGACAGCGCTATTCGTCACATCGCATCAGAGCAAAGAATAAATAGAAGCATTATATCTAACACATTTACACAGTGCCAAACTCCGCGGAACATAAAAGTACCTTGGCCACTGGCTGTTGTTTGCCACCCATGCACAACACAGCTTGAGCCCTCCGCTAGATAAAGAGGATCCTTTCAAATTTGGAACTCACTTTCACAACCTTTTAGGTTGTCTGATATGTAAAGGGAATTTATGTAAAACACTGTTATCAAAGTTAACTCTTACTGGAGGCCACATCGTAAGTATATTAGAATTTAGTCAAAGTGGCATGTGTATTATGATATTTTAATGCCATTATAATGTAATTCCAAGGTGCTTATGAGGTGTTTATTGTGCATTACAAATATTAAGTGCAGAATTTTACCTATATTGGCCTTCCAATAAAGTCTGTTCATGCCAGACTTATGATAGATTATGTAAGGGACAGTGTGCAACAACTTGGTCATCATGGCAAAATAAACACCAACAGGATGAATCAAGATCCCAGCATGAAGCGGGCCAACTTGCTGTATATCTTCTTGCTTATCACCAGGCTTCTTACCAGAAACATTAATTATTTAACATAAAATATGGATTTAAAATCATTTATTGCAAGGCAAAGCAGTTTACACGGTTCTGCCAAAAAAATGGTTCAGTGGGCCTATAAAATCATAGAAATATTTGCAGCTAGCGTCCATGGTGACACTGTAAAATGACTGCAACCGTGACAGTGACAATAAAAATTAGTGTTCATCCTCTAATCAGCAATCAAGGGTTTTTACTTATCTGAATCAAATAAAACGAGTACTGAAAAGATCCATGTTTCCTTCATATCGGTGTTTGCGGGAAAAAACGGAATACCCAAAACCAGTAATGTCAATGGTTTAGGTGCCAATAAAGTTTCGGTGTAAATAAATGACATTGTGGGAGCTTATTTACAGCACCTGCAGTTACCTCGGATGTGCATGTTTTATAATTACACAGTTTCTTCCATGTCTAGCTGACTTTTGTCTGCAGTAACAAAGAAGTAGTGATGCTACCAGTAGATTTGATTAGAAATCAACATAAACAACCAGATTTCTTTACTGTGAAGTGATATGACTGTATGTGAAATCATTCACAAAGATGCTAGGAGCTCAGGATAAGCCTAAGCGAAGGTACAGGGGTAATGGAGGTGACTTTAGCTGCATTTGCTGCAGAGAGCGGGTGCCGAGGGAACTCTGAGACGCCAGAAATCACCGGTAAGCCTTCCGGGCCTTATTCAACAAAACATCTTTGATGGGAGGAGGAGCTCGCTTGATAACCCGGGAGACTGACCCTCACTCACATCCGACCCTGTAACATTAAGATGAGGTGGCTGGCGGTGAGTGGCGCGGCCTGTCTGATGTTCCTGCAGATTTATGACAGCGCAGCCTGATGTCCTCTGGAGTGGTCCGTTGTGGGCCGCTACAGTACATCACTCTTTTGTCATTTTAATTGGGCTTCTGTATGAATGCTCACCTTGGATTAAGGCACAAAGGATTGCAACAACAAATCCTGTGTATTGGGAAATGAATTGGCCGATCAAAACCGAGCATTCAATAATGCTGTGTAATAATGTGTAATATGTCACTTTCTAATGCAATTTGGATGTAATTATGATGATGATGAACCAAAAAAGCTGCTGCCAAAAGCTTTTGGGCGAAACAGAAGTCACTGTGAAAGTTGCACCCTTTCTAGCCGATTTCTCAACGACACTGCAGCTTAATTTCTTTTGCCCAAAGCATGGCATTTTTTTCACTCAACATGTAACTCCTGTGTTGCAAACACAGAGATCACAGCAGTTTCCTCATCATAATTCACCCTAAGGGATAATTCCTTATCCCCTGAAGGTGAAAGAACACCAGGCTGGCTGCTACTGCCTGTTACGGTAAAAATCATGGTTGTTTAGACTTGTCATAATAGCATTGATGCCTTAATTGTATCCCATCAAGGACATAGTTATATGTTGTGTGAGTGTCTGCTTTAAAATAACAAGGTAATGGTAGGTGGGAAACATTTCATTCCCGGTCTAGTCTCTGGAGGAGCGGCTAATCTCAATATTTAAGAATTTTCTCGCCTAATCACACAGCACATTCAAGTCTGACAATAGCGTGAGTGATAGATAACCCCTTGAGGAAAATAATTCCGCCATCAAGCCGTTTTTGACAGAGACGCCATTTATGCGCTCACTTTTGAAAGTGGTGGGTATGAAATGTGCCTCAGCTGCCAGCATGTCAAATAATGCGTCAAATACAGGCGTGTATTTACTCACATCACATTACTTTGCAAAGTCTGAGCAACAATTGTGCTCTGCGATACCAGAAACTTATTTAATTAATGTTATGAAATGTAGACTGGCCAGATGCAACATTTGGTCCCCCCACCCTACAACTGCAGCCACACTGTAGCGGATTCATTTGAAGCTGAAATCTACATTTTGCCTGCCAGGCATTAAATGTCAAATAATGTCAACTTATTTCTTCAAGTGGCGAGGGTTCATATTGAAACAGCAGAATCACAACATCTGAGAACGCTCCACATTAATAGATTTCAACGCTGCTCTTGCAGATAAGGCCCTCAGATAGCGATCTTGGCGAACCCGCCTTAATGAATTCCGCCGAACTCCTGACTCACACTTCTTTCATGTTCTATGTTGTTGGAAATGGATTAAAACTGACCATGATGAATCCTTTTGGCTCTGGCCCGGGCTGACATTACCCCGGCGAGGCGTAGGAGCGCAGGGCCGGGTCTCTTAGCTAGCTCCGATTAATCTCATCCACACCAGCGTTAATTGAATTGTCCCAACTGTAGCCAATAATCTATCTAACGACCCTGGCATATTTCCGCCGTCTTGCCTGAAACACCTGTTTTACATTCATTATCGGGATGGGAATCTTTGCTCAGCAGACATAGTTACACCATCTTGTGCCATTTGAAATGACTTTCCCATGCATACTGGTCTTGTCACCCAGAAAGAAATGTGTAACTTAGAGTAAAAATGCCCCAATTTGTCTTTCTGGGAGCTGATTCCTTAATGCTTTTAAGAGGGAAAGTGGGGAAAGATTTCCACGTAAAAGCCTTTTACTCCACTTGATGTAGAGTTTCTATTTGTGATGAAACCATTACTCTTGAACTTGAGGATGATATCTCTCTTGAAATTGTTCTTGGTACATAGCTAACAAGGAAATCTTGAGGAACAGGAGCAGGAACTCTCAGAAGTGTTTTCTCCGGCTGTGTTTTGATGACAAATCTACTAGTCTCTCGGGGAGGTGCGGTTTTGATGCGCGTTGAATCTCAATGATTGGGATTTGCATGAGTGGAAACCAATTTTGAGAAACCCTACATGCCACATGGGGCACACGCATGCACGCAGCAATGAGTGTCTTTAAAACAGCTGGCAAAAGTTGATAAGAGCCATTTCTCTACTTCAAAGTCCTTATATGAACCATTTATTTAAGATCAGCAATTTGTTCTGAAAGCGAGCCGTAATTTGCCCCTGGACATTGGCTTTGAAAAATCAACTATTTTTGTAATCACGCTGCAGTTTGTTGTCATTGTTGAAAAACAAACTCGGGGAAAAATGCCCCAATATGTTGCATCTCTGTAAATGATTCTGCTGTCTTGGGATATGATAACCTTGGGGGATAGCAGACCCAAGTAACTTACTCATTTAATTAAACAGTGCAACTGCCAATGTTTGTTTGGGAGATTGATTTCTTAAATGATGACATGAGAATTGCAGTTTATGGACATATTTGCTGTGTCGTCTGGAAGAAAAAGACATCACTGATGGATGGGAAAACTCAAGGTCATGGAAGTTTGGGAAGAAAATAAAGCCGCTGTTGGATGAAAACCTAACTCCTATTTTGGTGATATTTATTTATTGTTTATCTTTTTTGCAACAGTATGTTTATTGGTTTTGGAACACAATGCCAAAAAAACTCAATCACTGTTACATTATTATGGCACACACAGAGAAGCAAAAACGCATGACGCACAATCCTCTAGATATTTTGTGCCATGTGCAGCTGCAGGCATCTTGGTTTTGAATATTTCACTCAATATAAGTGTGATGGAGCTTCAATGAGGCTGCATCACGAGGAAGAAGACACAGATGATACAGAAGATACAGAATATGCATGTGACATTGTCATACAGTATAGGACGCAGTTTTTTCTAACTTTGAAGCTACCTAAGGGGAAATTTAAGGGTAATCTAGAGTTCAAGGTGATAAAAGGAGAGGATTATTACGAACCAAATTTACTTTTTAGCTGGTATGCTTTTATAAAATATAACAGCAAATGACTGCTTATGCCGCCCCAGGCTCTTCCAACAAATGGGTCAGATTTGTATTCTCTACATTATATATGAAAGGACCCCAAATACTGTCAGAAATGGATTGTTTAACCTTGACAGCATATGTGATATTCTTTAAGGGTAAACCTGCTGATAGATCAGAGACCCATTTAGTGATACTACTTAACCTTTTTCCATCACAGAGCTACAGATCTTTTCTTTTTGTTCTTTGCTTTTTGTTGCATGGTTATCAGGATACATTCCCCATACAAGAAGTTTAGGTACTTTTGCCCAATTTTTTCACTTCTTTCCAAAATGACTTAATAACATTTATTTTTTTAACTTTTTATTTTTTTTAACTTTTTTTTTAACAATTAAAAAATTGCCTGGCCTTCTATAAGTTGAGAAAACCCTACGATAAAACTTAAAAAAAACAAGAATAAACTTAAAAAATTAATGATGGTCAAGCTTAAAACAAAGCACTTTTTAATTCCTGCAAATTTATCATTTTGGAGATACAAGTATTTCACCTGACAACAGCAATTCACTGCACATGTTCAATGAGTAGCGTGCCAGCACACACACGCAAACACGCGCGCGCACGCACGCACGCACAAACACACACCTCATTCATGCTAAATCTGTTGAGTCAACATTACAAAATTACTCATTATCAATTCACAGTGTAGGCTAAGATGTTCGTAACCATCTCAGCAAACAACTCAAGATCAGAATAAAGCCAAATCAAATGGATTTACAGAGTAAATGTTTACTGTTATTCAGCTGCAGTCAGGCTGTGGAGAACGTACATGTGGGCCAGTGCCCCAGTGAGCACGCATGTGTGTTTGTAATCGTCATGTTCTGTAGGACAGCAGGGGAGGGAGGGGGGTGGTTTTGCAAAATTTGATCCTACTCAAGTGGAAGAACAGTTCTGCTACTTTCCTGAAGTTTTACTCAAGCAGAACCAAAACCACCAGTGTAAAAATCAATTCAAGAAAAAGTAGCTCATTTACTGACTAAACAAGAGACACTGTTAATTTTCCCAAGCAATGTAAAACTGATGAGAGGACAGACTTTAAACTAGGATCTATGAATAAAAAAATAAAAGAGGCACAAACCAAAAGAAATGAAAATGCACAATATCCAATTAAAGCATGAATCCACAAAAAACAACTTAGGGATTTATTAGGCGTTACATAAATTGGGGTAGGATGAATCTCTCCTCCCACAACTGTTAACACAACTGTTAATATTTGTCATTATTAAATATGTGATAAAAAATTCAGTGACAAATGTTTCAAACATTCATTGTTAATGTTAATATGAGCGTGTCATGATAATGTCAATGTTGACGTGAATGCTGAGTTAATATTACCTTCACATTGCTAGCCCTGACTGGTCAGTTTCTGATGTAATGCTTATAAAGAGTCTGCAAACTTGGTACTTAAATAAATGCAAAATTAAATGTAGCAAAAAAAAAAAAAAAATACTACTAAATGCCTCAATGAATAAACAAACAAATACGTAAATAAAAAATAGGTAAATACATAAACAAAAAAGCCAGAAATAAATGAATAGGAATATTTTAGAAATTTCACAGTAAATCAATAATTAAATGTATGTGAAAAAGAAATACTTTTTTTTAACAGAAATAAATAGATAACAAAAGCTCTAATAAATAAATAAATAAATAAATAGAGCAGCACTGATGAATAAAAAGTGAGTATTATTCTCCCTTTTTAAAATTAATTTCCATATTTATTTATTAAATCATTCATTTATTGATTGTTGTATTTCTTTTTTAAGTTATTTTGGTATTTGTTCATTGATCTATTGCTCTTTTTTGTAATTATTGTATTTTGTATTACTTCATCCATGTCATAATGAGCAGGCACAGCTTGGTCCTTCATGCACAACAAAATTTGGGGTTGGGTGCTTGTTTGTCCAGTGCACACTCACCTAATGCCAAACTCTGCCACTCAACAGTGAACTGTTCTTTTCCCCAGACCCAAACAAATTTGCAGTGTCACGGACAGACAACCCGACAAATAACTACCTCACCACAGCTTCCACATGCACTATGTGAGACGGGCATCCGACTGCTGTGGAGCAACCTGAACTTTGTGAGAGGGAAAGATTCAGGCGATGACCCACTTCCTCCAAACTACTGAGCACCGCAGGGTCAGCCTCTGTGGAGGAGGAGGCACCTTAACTGGACCAAACTGTCAGCCTGAGCCTCTGCAGGAAAGAGTAAATAACCTGGAATACAATTTGCAGCACTTGCCTGTATGTGTGCTAATGTAGTCTTGCAACCCGGTCAGGGAGCGGCACAAGTATAATCTGTCATGTACTCTGATATTAAGTTAAGTGTGCGATAGGTGACACTGTCATATTTTGACATTTTCATTTTCTTATGGACAAGCAAATTCATGCATTACTAAATACATGCCTGAATAAATAAGGCAATAAATAAAATATATATTGAGGTATTTACTTTTTTCCTGAGTGTATATATACATGAACACATTCATTTACTTTCTGAGTGCATACATACTCATATCTCACTCATAATCACGTCACTACTTCACACACTACTACTACTACACTATTTATTTATTTCTATGTCAGACAGCTCCTGAATCCCAGTACCAGGCATCAGGGGCTGCCACATAGTTCATGCACATTCTCTCTGGCAACTCTGCTCCACTCTATTAGACTGTAATACTCAATATTGCACTGTTACAAGAAGGCACTATGATTTTCATAGAAATGCACTATCAACCATGACTGCTGCCACTTTAACCAGGACTCAATGTGCAATAATGTTAGAATACTGTCTGCACTATTTACATAGGAATGCAATATTGCAACTGCGCAACTCTTTACTTGTCGCTTTACTTTTACACACAATCCTCATCTCATATATGCATATAGATGTACGTATATTTATGTTTTTTTAATTTATATCTCATTCCACTTTTATCTATATTCTCCCATTTTTATTTAAATGTTCTTCTTTTATTTACCTGACTAGTGCTTTTATTGCTGAGCTGACCTGTTTTTGACCTGAAACTGAACTGATTTATTCATTTATTTCCAATATGTTGAAACAAGGCAGAATAAGGCAGATCAGCCCACTAGTATCAAGAAAATGACACTGATTCAAGAAAATTCTAGAAAACAAAGTTAGCATTTGGAAACATGGAACAGATTATATTACCTTGTTTGAAGGAAAACATGATATTACAACTGAATATGAGAGTAAATGACTGGCAAAGATGGTGATTTTTGCAGTGTAAAGCATTTGTTTATTTATCTGTTAATATGATTTTGGTCCTCCACAAAGGACAGCATTATCCACAGACACTCTGAAGATTAAAGGTTTATTACAACACTGCAGAAACAGTTGTTTCGGTAAATTTCACGAGTATATGACCACGCCTTGCATCTTTTCGACATTTACATTCTCTGGTGATCTGAGCCCAAATGTGTGAGCGGGTAGGGTCCATTTTGTTGACGGGACACATGGCTGCTGATGGATGGACTCTTGCTGCTGTAATCCGTTACAGGTCCTGGTTTCTTTAATCACCAGCCCACCCTGCCTAACCTGGCAAGACTGATAAGTTACACATTCAAATCAGCAGGGAGTGGGAATAATTAATGACACCAGTGGGCAGCAGCTCACAGGAAATGTACAACAGAGCCATGGTGGGTTTTAATTTGACAATTGCTTTTGCATACATAGTTGTAAACTTGTTTGTCACAACTTTTACATTTGCTCTTTGTCCTATAACGGTTAACTTTTAAAAAGAAACCATGTTATCCTCTCTAAGCGTCACTCAGCCAATCACACTTTCAAATTTTGTGTAGCTGCACAACTTTGATATTTACAACAATTAGAGAGGAGGGGGCAACAGCTCAACACTGCAGCCCAGACAAACTATTGGCCTGCAGAATCGATACAGGTAAAAATCTATTGTATACATTTTAAAACAATATCTAAAGCTCGTCTATGTGCCTGACATGAATGTTTACAGTTACCACGGCAACGACAAGAGCTGGCACAAGGCTGAATGTTGTAATCTTGCTGTTTCTCGGGGCTGTGGATAGCACATGCATCACTAATGCCCTTCCGAATAAATTTTATGAGTTCCTAAATATGAAAAAACAAATGATAAATGGATGCCAGGTTGGATAAAGACAACTGTGCACTCAAAAAAAAACAAAAAAAAAAACTGGATTCTGCTTTGCTCTATGTTATTTATCTGAAATATTTATTTTTGCACGTGCCATCTTAACTTGTGCATTTGAATTGTGCAAGCCTAATATTAATTTGTTTTAATTGTAAGTAACATTATACAATATAGTTTTCATGTTTATGCAATGTTTTCCAGCAGGCTATTCTTAAATGCTGGTGCAGGTATTGGAAACATTTTTTATGGTTTAAATAGGAGAGCCTCCTGTTGCCCATATGTATTGAATGCACATCATTTGGTCCATTTTGCCCTATAAGTGTATGAATTTATAAAGTCGTCGTTTTAACCTAGAAAACAAATTTCCCCTAAGGCACCAAATTGGTCAGGATGACCACTGCATGTACTGAACACCACGGGTTTAGATTCAGCTCACAACACGGGGCGGTCTGGTGGTTAAAGAGGCTATATTGAATCCTTATGTGTTCACTCAGTAAATCACTCAGCTTTGCCTGGAATGGCTAAAACAAAAAAAAATTGAATAGCGCAATGGACAATGAATTATGAAAATGAAACAGCCTTCAGCTCAAATGACCTCGTCTGCTGTTCTGGAAAGAAATAAGCTGTCATTTGGTGGATTTTGGAGTCAAGTTGCTATCACTATGCCCATGTGCTTCATAAATACAATTACTGCTGTTAGTGGTAATTGAAACTTGCACGATCACTCATATGCTACACACAATTATTCACTAAACAACTCCGGGTAGCGTATTCAACTGTGATGCATTCCCCTCATTTGAATTTCGAGGCTCCGCTTATTGTGTGCCCATGTGCCATTTTCTCCCGGAGTCTCTTCAGAGTCGCGTCTACAATCCATGAAATGAACAAAATGGCTCAGAAAATGAAAGGATTACCATAAAATTACATCCAAATAGTGCTGATTGCTTGATGAGCATCTGTGGTGCCAATTTCAAGCTCTCGAAATCTATGTCATCTCTGTACTGTAATGTGCTTCATTAACTACACCCTGCTATATTTCCCAAACCGCCATCATGAACTACAGAATATCTTTCTCTCAGATGTGGCAATAAAGACGATTGATTCTCTCAAATGGCCTCGATTTCGCAATCAGTCCCTGATGGTGATGATTGGCTTTCCAAGCAATTGAGTGGTCTGGTAATTCGACCATGATCTGATTGCTACGGTCAAGATGGACTCCAAAGCATATCTGCTCAGCGAGCGCGGTGAATTAGCTGGAAGAGATCAGCAAGTGCGGCATGCTTTGTCTCTTAACCACTGCTTCATATGGCCTGCGCTTATGGATTACCGGCAATCGATATTCCATTTTGTCTGAATTGCACTCAGCAGGGGTTTGCTTACCTCTCAGTGTGCAAGTTGTTTGTCTGCATCCTCAGCTAGTAGTAGCTTGTGGATATTCGGTGCATATGTGGAGTAAAAATAGCACAAACCAATCTTGTGTGTGGAAGAAGAAGAGAAAGGGGGCGGGAAGGCAAGAAAATATCAAGAGATGAACACAAAACAGTGTACAAATTTGAAACACAAGCCATGATGAAAGTCTGAAGAAACAAATCAGGGTTTGTTTTATCTCTCTTTACATTTTGGTGCTTCTTGCGCAATGATAATAACACAGTGAATAATGCACCGCAAACGATCTCCATCTTAAATCATTTAGTCCCATCTTCAGAGTTAAAATCTTGTTTTTCTTCAAACATGGTTAAAAATCTGCCAGTGGGATGAGATAATCCCACTTGTTTCCAATGCTAATTGACTTGTTTCCAGAATTTTCTTGAATCAAATGTCATTTTCTTGATCCTTCTTGATCTGCCTTATTCTGCCTTGTTTCAACATATTTATACTCGTCCGCCCCAAAATTCCTGAAACAAGTGAAAATGCACAGGAACAGGGGGTGCAGGAATAGGATCCCACATACAGTGCAAAGGTAAAGTAAACTGCATTGATACTATAGACTATACAAATTGAGAGAGAGAGACAGAGAGACAGGGGGTGTTTTGGAGGGAGTCATAGGGAGGATTTGGGGGAGAGCAGAGACACCTAATGTCAGAGTGACGGGTGATAAAGATAAGCTTGTCAGGCTACGGGAGGCTCCCTCAGTGCGCCGGTGCACACGCCTCACTTCTTGCTGACAGATACACCAAGGTTCGGTGCAGGTCGGGAAAAAAAAAAAAAGATCACTGTAATTTTCACACTTTTCCTTCTCTGCATCCACTCCTTCATCCCTTCCACATGTCCTCCCACTTTTCTTTCATTTCTCCCTCACGCAAAGCAGATGAGCACGTCCATCTGATTCATCTATCTAAGGCATAAACCATCAGTGTAGCTTTTCACCCAGAAATCTCATAGAAATCTGTTTGTGTTGACAATGACCAGATTGCAGTACGATTACAACAAGAATTTACATTCGTTTACATGCGCATTTGACTAGTCCCAATGGGGGGTGCATCATTACATACACGTGCTATGCAGCCAAGCTTTGCTCAACCCCACAGAACTTACATTCTAGTGGAGATTCCAAGGTTTCCAAAGATGCCAAATCTGTCCTGCTGAATCACAGGGAAACATGCATAAAATGATGCACAAGACATGTAGATATTTTCTATTTGATGTAATTCTGCAGCCATAAAACAATGACATCTTGGCTTTGAATACTTCACTCAACTGAGGTGCGATGTGGCTTTAATGAACTCCTGCAACCATCCGATACAGAATATGCATGTCATACAAATTGGAAACAAAGATCTTTCTAATTTGGAAGCTACTTAAGGGGAAATTGAAGGGAAAATCAGGGTTCAGGGGATTATAACTATATATGTTTTCCTGGGTTGTTTTTGTCCATGCCACACAGTGATATGAACTGTAACACACTGTAACGACCAACACATCTGCTTTCTATGAAAAAATGCTTTTGTTGCCGGGCAACATTAGATAAAGGACAATGGTTCAAGAACAGCATTATATTACAACCTCCACTAACGCAGAAGACAATAGTTCTGTTAATGAAGCATGGCTATTTATAATACTGCATTGGCACGTGTGCTGCTTGTATGTTTTGAGTTAGAGCCTAGCCTGTGTGATTTATTCACTTGTGCTCTGTGTGTATGTGGGTATCTCAAGGCCTTTTTACACAATTATTGATTGTGGACAGCTGATATACAGTGGTCATCGCTGGCTATCAGAAGAGAAAGGTCACTATCGTCCATCAGCTCCAGAATGAGACACCCAGCTGATATATCAATGTATTATAAAACATGGCTGGGCCAGATCTGCACGCCAACAATGAGAAAGGGAAGATATATGGGCCAGCACGGGCTGACGGGCTGGTTTCAGGAGTTATGTATGGGCTGTTTTTGTATCACAGAGTGGGGGGAAAAAATCAATAAAGGCCAGTATCAAAAGCCCATAGGTTATAATAAATTATGTTGAAACCAAATGGAGCCAAGAGCAATTCTTCAGTGATTTTATTAAAGAGTTTTATTATATTTTGATGTTTTTTTTTTTTTGCCCATTTTTCAGATGGCGCTATGAAAGGATTATTTGTTTTTGTATGGTTTTCATATAGTGCGATAAAACTAATCCATAATTAATGAGAGGGCAAGTCGATTCTGTACATACAAGCTTGATCTCATCCCTGTTGAGTTTTTGTTTTTCTGTTTGATAGATTTTTTTTTGTTTTCCTCCGGTCTGCGTTGGCGATAAAGGAGCAGTCTTGGCCCGTCTTTAATGTTGAGGACGGAGGGCAGGTGGGCAGTGCTGGTGTCGAGGCCTCGGCGCTTTTCGCGCCCGGGCCTTTTCGCCGAGCCGACCGCCCTGAAACAACGCCGAGACCAGCTCCTTGGATGCGATTCGAGCC
>OMLF01012955.1:0-21458 GCA_900302615.1 Holocentrus rufus | reverse complement strand
CCCCCCTCTCTTTTATTGATGGAAATCTTTCTCGCTCACTGCACCAGCATCCTCCTCTGATGTTAGACCTTTTTAGGCATTTGCTTGAGTTCACAGCCAATTGATCATATCTTATGCTATTCCCTCAAACAAAAAGAATCTCAGTAATCTTATGACAGATTTTTGAGGAATAGCGCACTATATGAAAATGCGATATCAAAACTTATATACTCATATCCCATAGAAAATCCTAGAAATACCACGGAGGTTAAAAAAAATACAATTAGACACTTAAAGTCCTTGTAAGAATATTGAAAAGATTTATTTTTTCAATTTTCTGCTTTTTTATGAAGCTTTTTGCAGAGATTTCAGAGCAGCTAAACACTTAATAAGCCTTATGTGCTATTCTACTCATTAGCTGGGCCTGTTTCTCAGTTCAAAATAAATAGGCCAGCTTTGTTTCAGCAGCTTCACCAAGCAACGGCTCCTAAAATCTCCTCCCTCATCATTACCGGATCTGATTTGACCTGGAGAAAGCATTCCCCGGCTGCTCAGGGGAATCCCACCGATGGCCTGAGGGAAAAAAAAACTCTAAGCTATGTACCCTGATGTATCCTGGGCTGGAGCTTTAATTAATGTTTCACGTGCAGTACCTGAGCGCCAGTATGTAGATCCCCAGTGCAGCTCCTCAAAAAGTCAAGAGCAGGAACTATGAAAAGGTCATGCAGGCTCAATGAATAAATCATTGGTGTGTCTCCTGGGTGATGATCATGTTAGGGTGGCTGACTAACCATGCACAGCTAGTAGCAACTGGTCAGCAGGGGGGAGGAGAGGCTCCTGTGGAGAACAGCCACAATTAAAAGGTGTTAACTGGATGCTTTTATCAAATTGCCGGAGTAGGATTCCTTCCCTATAACTGACCAGCGCTGTCTTCTTCACTGAGGATCACACTCACTGCTCACTGACAGCCACAAAACACACAGATGTGATGCGAGATGATCGGTCTTCTGCTCCATCTCGGTTTTAATATTACACCAAGATCCCCTGGAGAAACGCTGTCTTTGTGAAAAACTAAGCAGCAATATTGGAAATCTGTTCACACATAAGGATGGACATGTGCACACGAGCACATAATCCATTTCTGTCTAATGTTTTCTGCTTGACAAGACCTTTCTTAACCATCTGCCTAGTAATTACACAGAGATAATTACTGTACAGGCATCCGAGGGTTGTTCAGAGAAAAAAAGAAACTCGGCACAAGAGGCCATTTTGAACACAGGTCAGTTTTTATTTCAAAGAATATCATGAGTTTGCTGTGTTACAAAAGGATTTTTAAAATGCTGGATACAGGAACTTTCCCTGGAATATTTTAAATATACAGAATTCTTGATATACAGCAACTTCTAGGACCAGAGGTCCATTTCCAAAGTTGTTTCCATGTCATATTTTGATTCCTACAGAAAACAAGGCATCCAGTGGTACATAAATGTTTACAAAGTTAAGGTGCAATGCCAACATTGACAAAACCAGATATCTTACATCTAATATACAGTGCCTTTAATATGAGGCAAGTCAAGAAAATAAAGTGTAGACAGTTCCTGCTAGAATCATATTTTTTATCTATCAAGCTACTAGAAGTACAAGACTGCAGAGTCCAAGAAATCTCCTCAATTTTAACCCCCAGATTCAAGAGAACTATTTGGTATCAACCTTATGATCTCTAGCTTCTCTTCCTTTGTTTAAATCACAAGCACTAATTTCTCACCATTTGGAAATTTTGTCGTTTGCATTTTTCCTGGATATTTATAGTAAAAACAAAGCAGAGAATAATTATTATACATTCTCGAAGCATGAAAATCTATAATGTGCCAAATAATATACAAATTATAGGTGTTGTAATTTACAATTTTGCATTTGCATAACAAAATAGTGGAAATTATGGAATCTTAAACTGGATTTTCTAAACATCCAGGCGTCACTGAAAGTAAATGACACTCCAGAAAGAGAAGCAGAAATGTATTGATGTAGTCATTATAAATAGATGTAGCATTTTCATAAGATGAATGAATGGAGGACAACAGGAAGATGAGAAAAAAACAAATTATTTCTCTATTAACCCATAAAATCTGATGGATAGGCTCCTATTAGGTTACACATGCCCTGTGACAATCAGACACTTCACAATGATAAAGACAACAAATGGGAAAGCAACCAAACACACGTACACGTAAAAAGACACAAACACCTGCACACACAAAGAAATTACTTGTCTTAAATATCTCAGATGCACCCACAGAATGTATTACAAGGCAGTGAGTTCATGGGAAAGTAAATTTTGAACCATTTACACAAATATAAATGTTGATCCATATACATATTTGAAAAAATAAAGCAGTACTTCAGAATCTAACATCCTGACTGAAAAGAAATCAGCTCAAGTGATGGATGCTGGTGAAGAAAAATGGAAATCTGCCTTTTGAATTGTCTTTGCTTTGTCCCCGAAGTGAGCGCTTTTGCCCTCTTTAACAGATTTAAAAAGCAGTGGCCTGGCGAAAACACGAGTTTTAACACCAGGCTGATGTGTTTTAAATTGATTTTCCAAAAGGCAGATGAGGAAAGAAAAGGCTGGCACCAAAGGAAGTGGAAAAGAGGAGAAAGTCGGGGTCAACTGTGCCCTCCTTCAGACAAATTCTCTTAAAGACAGACTTAAAAACAAGAGGGTAATTAAAAACAAACTAAATGCATCTCAAAGACGAAGGACATTAACCCTTTCTTTGCTCCCCCTACTGAATATGACATGTTGCTGGATTTCTAAGGTAAGAAATATGGAGTAGTGCGGTACTGTACTTTGAACTGTTCATCTCTTTAAAGTCAAGCAACAATCAATCTTCGCGTGGCCTTCTGCCAGTTGATGACATCAGCTCTTCCTCTGCGGTGACCTGTGACCTTTGTGAAGACTGCCACCACTTTCATTGTCAGCCAGGAAAAGGGAGAGGAGGGCAGGAGCAAGCTCGCACCCGGATGCAGCCATGTTTTGCCTCAGAGGGCCGGAGATATGCACACACACACAGTCCTGACTCGGATGCACAGCAGACCTTACACACACACACACACCTCAACTATTTCAGCTTGCTGGGGTGTCGCTCGATTCGGCCCGACAGGCACATGATCAAAGGAACGGTCCTACAGCGATAATCCCAAACACAAGGTGAGCCAAACTGAACACACTGCCAGAAGCTGAAATGTTTGAGTTCTGTATCGGCCTCAAGTCTGCTGTCAGTTGGAGTTTTACAAGAGAGGTTGCTGATAATACGCCGCCTGCTGCTGCGGTACAGGGTGAGAGGGGGCAGCCATGGGATAGGAGACAGGAGGCATGTTGGTGTTAGCATTCTGATAGGCCGACATGTCCATGGCCACGCCCATCTGTGGCGGGTAAGGGCTTCCAGCAGCTTGGCTCATGTACTGAGCATTCATGCCACTGCTGTGAAGAAAATAGAGAGACTTGTTTCTTACTGATAAAAACGAGTAGCTGGTGTCAACAAGTGATGAAACGGTTGCAGGTTTTACTATAAACCCATTTAAAATATACAGTTACACTGTTTCACATTTTAACTATGACAGTCACCACTTTTGATTGGCCGGTTTATTAAAAACATCCTGTATTATTCAGTGCATACCGTCTAGCACCAACAACAAATCTCCTTAACATTACTGTTGTGTTGCTCTTATATGCACAATGGACATTTGGTTTGTTTATATATGGTTGCTTTGTGGAAAAATATCATTTGATCGCTGTTTTCTCTTATCTGCCATGTTGACCTCTAATTGGGAGGAGCTACATGACTGCTGCAGGATTCCTCTGGGACAGTCCTGCACGTAAATGGAGAGGAAAACGTTCTCTTACCCCATGTAGGGAGGCTGTGCGGCTTGGCTGCTGGGCGGGGCGGAGACGTTGGGGGGCAGGGAATGCAGCGGTGCAGGCTGGTCGTTGGCGAGGCTGTAGGCCTGAGCGGGCGGCACCTGGGGCATCGCTGGAGGCAGGTAGGAACCAGCAGCCTGGCCTGGGTAGCCCTGAGAGGAGCAGGGAAGAGGGGGGCAGGTGATGTTTAATAAGTGATGATCACATGTTTGCTGTCACTATCAATCAGCCCTTCACCATTCAAAAGAGAAAGAGCACAGGGAAGTAAGGCAATGTATTGATATTATACCAGTGGTGTGATATAAGACTGGATGTCATCTGGGATTTTGGATATCATCATCTGATATGGTCTAAGTTTTGTCTTTCTCTGGTTTTAAAGGTTGAATTACAGTAAAGGGATGCAATTTTTTGTGAAAATCTACATTTTGAAGTGCCATGCAAAATCTGAAAAAAGGGCAAAGTTGTATGAAGGGCACATAAAACAGAGTGGCACAGGCCTGCCCGGTAAGGCAGCCATTTTTCTAAATCTCTGGGGAGGGACAGTGGCATCAATCATTACAGAGAAAAACAGCTCTGCCAACAAAAGCCAGGAAGCAATCACTCGCCTGGAAAAAAACAGAAACATGGTACCAGGTGAACCCGAGTGAATGTCAACCAATCATGGCAAAGCTTTGAAGTGTAAGCACGCTACAGCTCACAAGGCAAGTGTCAAACCCTTGCTGTGAATAGTTTTCCCCTCTATTAGTCCCCTATTTTCTAAATGAAAACATAATGAGACATGCAAAGAAAAAAGCATGCAATCAATAGGAAGGTCAATGGATCAATGGATGAGAGAGTTTGTATCCAGTGTCAGCACTCACAAGGTTGGTGGAGGGGCGTGCTGGTAATTAACACTCAACTTGTCAAATATGCACCTCCCCCACAATACTGAACACCTCCAGCCTCTACATGCTGCACTGTGATCCAACCTTTGTTTCAACGCATCCTTCAATTATGTCTCAAAATAACCTGGAACATTTGAGTCGTCACTCTTTACAGGCTGGAGAAAAAGACGAATGGAGTGTACTGGAAAAAAGAGTTCATCTTAAGTGATCTGGTGTTATATTAAGCTATAAAATCCAATATTCACAGAATGAAAAACTGATAAAGCCAAGTGGGTGAGATCATTTCAACTGCTTTCCATGCAAATCAGTATGTTGACGAATTTTCTATAGCCAAGTGGCATGATCTTTAATCTGACTGAGTGATCTGCTTCATTTCCGTGTATCATTTGTTGCAAGAAAGTTCCTGCAACACGCAAAACCACTGAGCATGTGAATTATCTCTGAAATTGTTGCATTTTTTCACACTTTAAGAAGACTTAAAGACTTGAGCCGCTTGTTACAGGAGAGGTTTTACAGTGTAAGTGTATTTATCCAACCTGCATGGCTACAGAGCCGGACGGTGCGTAGTGTTGTGGCTGCATCTTGGAGTAGGTTGAGTAGTACGGAGCCTCGTTCATCAGTTTGTTATAAAGCTCCAGAGCCTCCAGGACCTTGACGTTCAACTCCGACAGCTCCGAGTGTTTCCTGCCACACAGACAGAGACCAAAAACTTGTTTGAACCACTGTGAGCAAACCAAATTGTCATGAAAACATGGGCTCTTGCTTTGAGTTGCCGGATGTAAAAATTAAGCTAGTTCCTGAAATTCACGCTATGCAGGCACCGGTGTTCCTGCCACAACTTAATTAGATTTCCTTCCTTTTCTGTTGTCCAGTGCACCCGCGGATCGCTCCCTTTCCTGGCTGCCATTTTTCTGTCTTTATTTCATGTATTTCTTTTTTTTTTCCTCCCTCTCAGTTTCTATTTGCTATTAACGTGATCTGTCCACATTTTCATGTCGTTGATGGATGTGTACGACTCGTTAACATCCAGATTGCACATGTAAATATCATGAATGTTTGATAGCGGCTCTGACTCATGTGAAGTTAGACCGGGAGGGAAGAGATTAGAGTCTGTTCCCCTTGTACACGTTCCAATGTTTTGTGCCAACTGTCTGCTCCGGCTGCCCCAAAATCAGCAGATTACCACAAATGAGCACAGACCCGGTTCATTGTGAATCCGGGCTAACATCCAGGCAATAGTTGTCTAGTATAATCAACGATTAAGGAGTTAAACAATATGATGCAACAGTGAGCCAGACCAAGCCGAAGTAAGCCATAATTCTCTCATCATAAACAGTTTGCCTGATTTCTTTGGTTAAAGCACATTTACCTGTCAATCTCTTCTAGCTTCTCATCAATCATTGGGTTCATCTGCTCACATGCACCTGTTAAATCAGACATTTCAAGTGGTGGAGGGAAACAAACAAACAGAGTTAGAGTGAAACAGTGCTGCTCAAACTGACTGCAGTTGCCAGCAGATTTACACCAGCAATAAAGTTTATACCCTCTAGCTGGACCAGCTCCGCGGAGTCAGGAGCTGCATCGGCAGGGTCTGCATTCTGCAGCAGTGCCAGCGTCTTGTCCATCTTCGCCTGCAGACACAAAGTGGAGGGGAGAGGTTTGGGTGAGTGGGTGGGAGGATCGAGCAAGGATTTAGGTTCGTTGGTGTGCGTGGAGAGCAGGGTTCATTATACAGGTGGCATCATAGCGCTCTTATAGCTCAGGATAATGAGGACAGTTACGATCAGCGACCACAAAGTGTGACCGCTGGAGTGTGACTCTTAGCGTAGCAGCAAACCCGTAAGACATAACGAAAACTCGTTATCTTTGAATACACATACTGACCTGATGCTGAGGCCAAGCTGCAATCATTACAGTCTTAGCACAGTATTATCTTATGTTTTTGCACTCTGGGTATGCAGACACAGTACCTCATCAATGAAGACAGGCTCAGGCTCCACTTTAGATTCAAGGCTCGTCTCTTCGGAGCTGGCTGTCTTTTCAACATAAGCCACTGTGGAAGCAAAGGCAGACTTAAATCAGCAGCTCTGAAACTAATTTGCCCCAGTTTAAGTCTATGAGAACACTGCAGAACTGGCATGCCTTCTTAAGTCAACAGGGACCAAATTGGCCAGGAAAGCCACAGTGTAAGTGTCTATATTTACTCTCCGATTCGATAAAAGACGTACCAGGCTCCGGCTCGGCATTCAGGTTGGCTGTGACAAAGTTGGAGGGGAAGAGTCCCACTCCTCTATGGTTCTCTCCTTTCCACCAGTTTGGGTCACTGTACACAAGACACACAGTTACCAGCAAACCCACGCTCTCAACAGAAAATAAATAAATAATAAATTCATGCATGAGCTTACAACGGTGACTGCTATTCCTTCACTTGGAAAGATGAGAAAACAGTGTTCCCTCTGGATTATTTCCAGGGATGTGATGAAGGGCAAGTGTAAGGCATAGAGGCAATCAGGCAAATTGCATAAAGTGGAGGGAAGTTATATGATGTCAGGGTTTTTTAAGAGAACAAAAGCATAAAAGAACGCTTTGCTACAAACTGCTTTTTAAGACAATTTGATGGTAAAACACCACATGCTCTTAAACCTTAATTTAACCACATCTCTGAGATGACCACCGGAAATACTGGAAATAATGAACCAACTGTAACAACTATAAAATTGTAATATTATTGAAATTTCCTCCTTTCAAGTGTTGATGAATAGTATAATGCAACTTATAATATGTATGTCTGTGTGTGTGTGTGTGGATAGAGTGTGAGAGTGAATAAAAAGGGAGTGTGAGAGTGAGTAAAAACTGCTGATGCTAGATCTTAACATATTCCTGCTTTGAATGACCTTGACTGCGGTGAGTTTCTGCCAAACCACAGAATTTCGCAGTGGGTCAGCAGTGGGTTTGCTTTACTACTGGCTGCAGAACACGTTACCTGTTGTCCAAAACCAGAATAAGCTCGCCGGATTTGAACGTCAGCTCGTTATCCTCGGCCGCTTCGAAGTCGTAGAGCGCACGCACCTTCTGGACCTCCCGCCCCGCCGTGCCGCCGTTGGTGGAGTTGTAGGCGTCAGAGTTCGCGGCCAGGGGACGCGTCTCCGCCTGCTGTTTCTGCTCCTGCAAGGACAGCTCGATGGCTTTGGGTGGAGGTGGGCGAGGAACAAGGAGAGGCGATAGAGGAAACCAAGAGGGGAGAGATGGTAGAGAAAATGGAAGGAGAGGGGAGAGCCGAAAATCAGGATGATGATGTTTTTCCAGGTGTCAAATGTGTAGTTTAAAAACACATAAGCACAGCAGACATGAATATTTAGATTGAGAGATGAGATTGATGACAATACAGTCTCCAGTATGAACTGGTTTGTGCTGGACGATGCCGCCTCATCCTACCTTTGGCCAGGTCGTCTTCGTCGGGCGTTTTGCTCGCAGCGGGAGCCGTGACCTTTGCGCTGGACCCCTGAGGGCAAAACAGACAGATAAAGTTGTTAATCAGCGTATGGGTGTGTTGTGTACGTGAAGGGAAAACACACAGAGAGTGAGTGAGAGCACAGCAGAGAAAATGTGACTGCTCTGCCACCTGTGGTTTTTATGAGGTACTACACGTTGAGGCAAATAGAAATTACAGCGCGCTAACCAGAGATCTTGATGCTGTTGGGAACCAAAAACACTAAAAGGAAAGGCGGCTTATGATTAGCACAAGTGGACTAGAGGGTATCTATATATGAACACATGCTGTCCAAAATGTTAGACTACTTCAAATATGTAGTCCAAGCTGATTAATAATTACTATCTATGCAAAAGTATTAAGATACTTGCTAATGAAAACTGACAGTAATCAGGTACTTTTTAAATTACTTGAGCTTCTGTGACTTGGCCTGGTTTTTAGATTTACACAATTAATGGTTGGAGTTTAGAAATGCTGTTTAGCAACAGTTATGTCATGTTCAAGGTTGCCAGAATCTATGTCAAAAAGAGGAAGTCTGCACACTACGCAGAGGCTCCCACAGATTTATTGCTGTTACATTTCGACCCTAGCATTTTTGCCAATATCTAACTGTCAGAATAAATGTGCTTTTTGTACCGCTTGTCAGTACTATGGTGCTATCCTTCAGGCTGCAGCAAAATATTTTCACTGTCGATTAATTTATCGATTTTTTTTTCTGATTAATCGCATCATGAATAATCAAATGCTCAAAAGTTAAATGACTTCCTTAGAAAAACAATGCTCCTCTATCCCTTCTATCGCTTTTCTACAAATCACTGCAAAACACAGCAGATCTGTTGATAAATGCTCAAGAGCTTTTGGCCCCTACAGGTTTTCTGAGACCCATTAATCTCACATTATTCTAGCCTAATCACATTAGATTAAAAAATTAAATTGGCTTTTTTTCCCCATTCCCAAGGACATGAACAGTAATTGTTCTGCATACTAGTAAAATTGTGTTACAAAGTCACAGTCCATGCATCAAGCTGATCATGCTCCTGCCCACTAGACATGAACCGTGGTGCAGTATATTCATTTTTTGTGAAATTTTCTGCTTTGGCTGTGGTCATGCTGTTTACCTTTAATGTTATGTTATTTTTAATTACAAATAAAGTGCCAGCCTCAGATCACTCAGAACCTGAAGAGACCAAACAAACTGCCAGAGAAGCCATGACGACAGATGTAGGTCAGTTTCTGTGTTGAAGAGAGCCTGAGCAAAGTCCACACCAGCATTCGACACACATAAGATCCGGTTATGTAACACATCAGCCATCAAACACAGACTAGACAGTGACCAGAAATTTGCTCTGTTCAGTACAATAACATTATCAATCTTTTTAGACAGACATATCCAAAGAATTACATGAAATATGTGACAGGAAATTCCATTGTAAGCTCTCGCCTTACAAAACACAGACAGACGAGCTCCACCCTGCCTCGACCTTTATGATGGCAACACATGGCTGGCGCGCAGTAAAACCGCGGCCTCAATGCTAGCCCAGGGCCGGGCCAGAGCATACACACACACATGCTTATTTGGTTATTGTGGGCTGAAGCCGTGACCAAAGCAAAGCAAACATCAGGAAAAGGGAGTGTGAAAGAGAACTGTGAGGGAGAGAAATGGCTGAGCTGCAGCGCTGATAGCAGCCATCCGAACAGATTAGATTTGCTGAAGGATATTACCACGCATTAAGTCAAAGGATGCACTTGCTAACCGAGGAGGGAAACTGTCAGGCTGAGGCAAGGATTAACACCAGCACCGAGCAAAGTGCCGCTGCATTTGTCTGTGGCTTGCAGGTTCGTCTGTGCTACTGGCCGGTTTGGCAGGCAACCAGACATCATTTGGAGCTCCTATTCCATTATAGAACAAGGATGTGCAGTGTCATAAATGTTAAACACACGACACCGTGCACGCCAAACTGCGATTCTCAGCATCCTGTGTCAAAGCTGCATGTTGTAGGTGCCTGGTAAATATGGGGATTTCTCTCTGTAGCCATATGTTCCTTGTACTGTTTGTCTACAGCAACAGATGTATGTATTTTTGTACATTCTTGTATATATTTCTGAATTGTGTGTACACTCACTTTTGCACTTTTAGTATGTTGTGCTGTGACTTTGCGTCTTTATATTTGTGGGTGCATTTATGAGGGACTACTTTTCTTGGTGGGAGATTACACCCAGTATCAGGGACCTCTGACATGTTTTTATACACTTTGTTTTCCACACTGCCAATATGTGCCTCAGGAAGACCCATCCTGGTCAAAATGTCGCCTATCAAATAAAGAGCCAGTCATTAAGTGTGCAGGTACTTTCTTTGTTTTCATGTTTTGATGCCTTGCTAGCGCCTGATTGGTAGACTTTCTCTCTTCTGAAATCTGGGGATTTACCAGACACTGTGGCTTGCAGACAGTAAAGTTAACTTCCTTCCTTCCTCCCTTTGGTGCCAGCGTACCTGTGAGGCTCCAGGGGGGAAGCTGATGCCCTCGTCTTTCAGAGACTTGATGGTGGCGCTGATGAGACTGAGCTGTGGATCCTTCTGGAAGTCTTCGGCCCACTCCACCATCAGAGCCTTCAGCTTCTCACACACTTTAGGGTGGGCCTGCAGACGACATGAAATAACCATATGAGATCCCGAGATCCCTGTCCCCTGTCTGTCGCCCGGGCCAGAAGCAGTGTGATAGTTTTCCGAGCAAAGACTGCATCTGAAAATCCTATTGACTGGAACATATTTAACCAGACTGGAGGCAGTGATCGGTGAAATTACCTGATGCAGCGTTTGATAAATGAAACCTTGCAGACTCTCAGCACTGCATGGCCAGGGTTCTCACTCTATGTTAAATGTAAAGTCCCTTGACATTTCCACAACTTTCCATGCCTTAAATGAATTTCTGTGACCTATGTAAATGTAACATGACCGCTCTTTCCTTGAGCAAAACTTTCAACACACTTAAAAATTCTGAGGTCTTGCCAAGCTTAATTCTGCAGGGGCATAACGTGAACAATGGGGGAAACGTATTATGTTGAATAATAATCGTTACTGATTTTTTTTTAAAGTGAGGCTGACAAAATCTCATGATATTCCATGACTTCTTATAAGAATTCATTAAATTTTCTGACTTTCCCTGTCTGGAAGAGACTTTCCAAAATAAAATTCCATGACCTGTGAAAACCCTGCATGGCACATGACTGCCTATTTCCATGTTAGAATCGTCATGTTATAAAAAGTTTTGAGAATGGCTGTGATTCCACTGGTCAAAATGACATTTTAGTTCATCTAACTCATGTATGAAAATGTGAGGGTCCATGTGAATGTGCAAGTGGGAGGTGACAGCGGTGAAGTGTGTACAAAGAGCAGACAGGCAGAGAGATACTGTAATAAAGGCCAACATAAAAATAGGACTCATTTGAAAGAAATAAACAAAACTGGAGAAGTTCACCTACCCTGCCCAGCACGCTCCGTACTTCATTGGCAAACTCCCGTGAGCAGATTTCTAAATGAAAGATTCTGCCACTGTTTGACACACAGGCACCCAGCAACTGTAAGAAGAGAAGCCCGAATGATAAAATTGAGGCTGAACTTTTAACATGTTATTACAAAAACAAAAAAAGAAACATTCAACAACTACTAGCCACAGAATGCCATGAATATCTTGGATAGAGTGTGTCTCAGACAAGGAAGCAGATTTTTCAATGTGCTGCTCCTATCACTGAATAATTAATGTACATATTAATAGGAGGTGAGGCTTTTACAGTTATGAATGGTTTTATGACAATAGGGTTTTAACTGTCTGAATGAGAGAGAGGGGAGGTCTAAAAATAGAGCTGGCCATGTGACAGAGTTTGCTCATGGTGACTCAGTCAGAGGAAGAATTCCCATGTTCCTTGTCTCACAAATATCCACCCACAGTATGAGCTCTTCTCTTTTCCTGCATGGCTTTAAAGAGGGATATCATCGAAATGACAGCTCAATTGCACTGGTGGGTATTTACCTCTGTCCCATAAATGAAAAAGAAGGGCTTGCCTCACCCCAAATCTCCAGGGTTTTCTGTCTGTATTTTCTGTTGTTCGAGAAAAATGTTATAAGTGAAGATTTCTTAGGAGATTTTTCTTGCAAACACTGAGAGTCTGGTGGTGTCAGGTAGGCAAAGACTATGTAGCATAAGGAGGCGTATAACATTATGCTAGAATTTGCTTTTGTGCTTTCTTTTACTTCCTTGTGTTTGTGTTTCATCATTCCATTCTATGACTGATGATTGATTAGTTCTGGACAGGCTCATATGCTATCCTTTGAGACATGATACATAAATGGTACACGCTACATAAATAAATAAACTTTACCTTGTAGATTATGTTCATATCTATTTGGAACATCTACTGTAGAATTATGAGAAACAGTACATTTAGTACAATTATAGGACTGTGGCTGTGTACCGACTCTTTTGTCCATTTTAGGTGGTTCTATTTCAGAGTACACATAGGCAAATAAACACAAATAAAAGCATTTCTATCTTTATTTGTTGCTAAGTGCTCTGCACTTTGAGATAAACATGTTTTGTTGATCAATTTAAAAATAAATGTGACTTCTTACATTTGACTCAGTCTATGAAGCAGCTCCAGTTAAACAGCTTGATGATACTGATTGGACTCTACGGTTTCTACCTTTGGGAGCGACTTCTGACTGTACTCAATAAAAAATGACCAGGGGATCCGGTGCCAGAAGATGACTAAGAAGCTGAAAATACACCAAGAGGCGAAAGCCAGAAAGTCAGTCAGAAGTAAAGTGTTGCACGATGGTGCCATAGAAAGAAAGAACTCACAGTGAGGGCCTGCAGGGCAACATGAGGCACCTTGTGGTTGACTCTCTTCATGATGGATCGAAGGCAGTCCTTTGCTCTGTAATCAAACAGAATACAACAAATGAGTTGGTGTTTTTTGAGGACAGGTGGAGGGGTTATGCCTGACTGGAATCAATACAACTATCGTGACTTTAAAAACTCCACCTGTCAACATCAAGGTGCTGTGGCAGCACGCTGTTGCTGTAACTGACAATCACAAAACACAAGACTTCATTCACTGCCTTAGCCAATACAGCTATTAGACTTGACCAAGCTCCTTTTTATGTGGATAAACAGTGACCAAACCTTAAGTTGGTTGATGCTTGTTTGACTTTTACTGTACACACAGTGGATTTATGCTGGGGCTCTATGGGGCATAAACAGTGCACACCATAATGTCCCTAAGCGCTACACATAGCAAAAAGCATTACACACAAACAAACACACAGAGCCTGAGTTTTACAGAGGTACTGCTCCCAAACACCTAACAATAAACCTACTGTGGACTAATCTCAATTGCAAATTGTCAAACAAATGTGCAGTAATGGAATAATGAGGAGTGTCATGAAGCATAGCACTAGCTCAAATGTAAAGAGCAAGCGGCACATGGCCAATAAGCTTTGGCAGGAGAAGATGGTGTGTTGGTGCGAGTAAATAACACTGCTATTACTGAAACAGAATGCATTGTTCCAGCTTACCCGTTGGGTGTCGTTCCAACCCTATCGCAGATGTCCATAATGAGGCCCCAGTCATCTGTTGTGTTATTTTCATTGGTTGCCTTCTCTGCAAATATGTCAAACAGGGGCACATATGGTCCAATGAGAAAACACTTTCATTGGCATCATCGCCACTGTCTTTGTCAGTGAGCAGAAACGTTGGTAATTGTGGGTCAGGTTTAGGGCTGAATAATGAATCGAAATATTGTCAAAATTGAAATATGTCCAAGTGCTATGTCCAAATCACAAAAGCTGTAATGTTCTGATAAAGGTAAAAGTGTGTGTGACAATACAGCATTAGAAATTAAGTATTGTGGTGATATAGAGATGCCGTGGCCTACAAATCAAATCCTCCAGATTTAAGAAAGCACATTTGTTTGGCACAGATCGTATCATTGATTTTTTTTTTTTTTTTTGTGAAAATTAAAATTCTGATGTAAAAATTATTATTCCTATTAAAATCGTGAGTCATATCACATTTACAACATCTGTCAAAATAATTGAAATACTGAAACATTTATATTGAAAATATATATGTTGAATTTTCTAACCATATCATTCAGCCTTTGCCAGATTTAAAATATACAGGAACAGTTTTGAATCGGTCAATAGTTTACCAGGCTGACAACCAAAAAAAAAATTTCATTCTGAGAATAAAGAAAACCAAATAAATGCACTCAGGATAAATAAATCCATAGCCTATGTCAAGTCAGAAACTCAGAAACTGATCATGAGATCTCTAGAGTACTTTAGCTATTTCAAAGCTTCTTTTGATCTTTCGGTTTCACAGTAAGAGTTGTGGAAAAAGGTTAATGTAAGCAGCAGGAAGTCCCTGTCTGCTCAATAATAAACTCTGCTGTCTGTGTGACACTTCATATCATCCTGACGGCCAGCACATGACAGTGCACTATTGTCTGGCCATCACTGCCCTACATACTGTCCTCATACAAAGAGCACGGTGTTCCAGGGCATGATAAGTGCAGTGACTGAGGAAATTTGCATGAAAATGTAAATGATGCCACATCCACTGATGATTAGAGGTAAAATGCACCCCAAACACAACTAATAGGATATGATAAATACTTATTGGCAATATTAGACGTTTATAAATTCCATGAAAGACAAATCATAATTCTGACGAAATGACTTCACTTTAATATGATTCACACATTACCAGGAAAGCCCCGTTAGCCAGCTGTGGCCCATTAAAATCACACAGGACTAACTTACACTGATCTGATGAAAGTTCATTTTAGCTAGCAATCAACCACTCAGCGTCACAATAAATTGTTAGATATATTTGGATATATATACATATATATGGAGGTTGTTCAAAAGCAGCCAGCTAGCTGTACATCAGGCTAACAAGATAGCAGACAGCTGAATCATAGCCAGTCTGTTGATACTGTTGACAAAAACGTCACTGCTATGTAAGACATCGCTAGCGAACTAAGCTAAGCTAACTCGAAGTCTAGGCGACTACAACGCTAGGTCTTTCAAAATGAACGCCAAAGAAGAAACAGTTTACTTACCAACATCTTGGTCAAATGGATTTTGGGCAAATAAAGGCATGTTGACGGTTTTAAAACAACCGGACGCGTGGGGTAAAGAAAATATATGACTCTTTCTCAAGACTAAACAAATATCTCTTCCTTATCCATCAAACTCTCACCAGTTGCTCTTCCGGAAACTTGGCTGTCTTCAATAATGCCTGAATACTTGGCCAACGCTGAACTGTAGTTGTTGGGCTTCAAACATGTTTAATGTTACTGGCACGACAATGTTGTTGTTTTTTTGTTTTTTTTCATGAACAATATTCGCATATTTTTATACAAATGCTATTAACATTATTTGGAATTTGAAGGTAATGATCTCAACCACAAAGACTAATAAAACACTGACATCTAGTGTGCAAAAGTGTAACGTCAATGCATAGAGTTATTCATTTGCCTTAAAAATACTTGAAAACATAAATAATGTGCTGCGCAATTTATATTCACGAATGTGGCGGTGTAACCCACCTAAACTCAGTTGATCCACCATTTTCATTTGCAGAATTGTTTACCCATCTGTCTCGGACTCCTATATAAATATTTATGACCTCAGTGCCTATAATATAAATACATTAGTCTTATATCATGTAGTAGAACATAATTTATCAATCTTTTCTGTGTAATATGCACACCCGTAAAATTGGTTTTGACAGTCACTGTGCTGTATGATGTCCTAGAGGGCATTACATGTGTCTTGGAAAAAAAATATAAATAGTTTAATTTCACTGTTTCTTCATTCACTTGAAATGAGAACAATTTGATTATCGGCTTCACTATGAACCACCCTACTAGGATCCTCCTTACATAGATTATAATCAAAAAACACAAATCTCCTTAGAGGATGGGGCTCCTGTGCACAAAAACTTCATTAAATGGGGGTGGGCTGATGCCTTTCTATTTTGGAAGCCCACCATATAAAACAAAATATATAAAATATAAAAAAGTAAAAACCTATAAAAGACTATAAAAAACTATAAAAGACTAAAAACCAATTCGGCGTCAGTATATAAAGCTGCATATAAATTCACTATAAAAACACTTGGGGTCGCGCAATGGGGTGCGAGCCTCTCAAAGGGCGTCTCAGGCCTCGACAAAGACTGATTTAACCTATCAAGATAAGTCACATCGTAGCCTCTTATACAGCTTGTGGAAACCTTTGTCTTCTGCACTGAAACAACCCGAATCAATAGTTACCTATGAACAGCTAATGTATAATGCAGCTAATTTATGAAGCATTTTTTTTTTAACTGAAAAATATTCAGTGTACAACTTCAGACACGGTAAGCCATTACAGAAGCAAAATATGAAGGAATAGAAAATAAAATTTAAAAAACAAGCCAAATTAAATTATATATATAAAAAAACAAACAAAAAGGGGCAATGTATGAATAACAATTTAAAGTAAAACAGGTTAGGAAAGGTACATTCCTGAGATTTTGAGTCAGAAGAGGTTAAATTGGGTCATAATATCCAAGGGTATAATCGGACTTTTTCCAAGAGCAGATTTTCAGTCGTCATTTTCTTTAAAAATCTGTTTTTGTTTTTTTTTTTTTTTTTTGTTTGTTTGTTTTTGTTTTTTTGTAAATGAGGGAATTTTACAACAACAACAACGATAACATTATGGATGCTCGGTCAGCATACTGCGCACGCGCGAAACACTTGCTAAGAATTGTATTTTCTAATTGAAGACGTGTCTGTGTCTCACAGTACTATCATTAACTTTTTGTGACTTAAAACATCGCGGTATTTGGCCAAATCAAGAAAGCTGCTGGAGGAAAATAAACAGATTTTGCTGGGAATTTGTGACGTTGTTCTCATTGATTACCTGTCGATTGAGTTTAATGTGCCTGAAGGGATTTAAGCGAAGCCGGAAGTAAGCGGGAGGGAACCCTCTCGCATCGACAGCACACTTTCTGGCCTTGAGAGCCTTTCATTTCCTGGCTCGGTGAACCTGATAGCAACCGTCATTCAGGACCAAAGACCGTTCAGGGTTGCAGTCATGTCAGCACCGGCCACCGGGACCAGCAAGGCGGCCCACAGCGATGTGGCCTCGAAGAAGAAGAAGGGACCAGGTGCCCTGGCTACGGCCTATCTGGTTATTTATAACGTTGTTATGACAGCTGGGTATGTAGCCTGTTTCCTCCTGCTAATTCTGCTGACTGAAGTGTGTGTGTCTATGTGTGTGTGCGCTGTGGAGCAAGTCAGATAATCGAAGCAGGATCATTTCTCTCTCGGATTTGCACCGTATTATTTTTGGATTCTGCATTTCTTGATGTAGTTATTCCTGGAGATGCTGTTAGCATGACGTCCAGGGAAATAACTTTGATTTTTGGCCAGACGTCCGACAGCGCACGCCGGACAGACAGATTGGGCAATACCCATACCCAACTACCATGCACATAATCATTGTTGTGGTAGCCGCCAAAAATAATACAGCTATCATTGATATATACTCACAATTATGTTCTACAGTCTGTGGTTTCCCCATTTTTGACATTGCTTGCAGTTGAAATGTTTTGCAGATCCTTTTGTTTACCATAATCGGATCAAAAAACGCATTTGACACAATTATAAAATATTGAGCATGGATTTATATTCGTGTTAACTTAATAGTAGTGCTTTTTAGTAAATTTAAGAGATGATCTACTTCTGCTTTCTACAAATTAACAAATCTGGTCGTTTGAATTGCAAATTGTATTTTGATTGCAGTCTCATTTGTATTGAGAGCACTGTTATCAACGGGCTGCCTCTGTGTTGTCCTAGCAGGCTGAATCTGCACTCTAGTCTAGGCCAGATTTGTGACATGCATAACCCAGATTCTTAGGGAAAATTTAAGAAACTGTTAGCTCGACCCATAGACTGAGAAACCTATCTTTTTATTGCCCTGATATGCAGACTATTGCACAACTGAATGGTGGGTGTTGTTTGCTGACTGTCCCAACCAGTTAAGTCACATTGTATTCCTCTCCCTCTCGCTGGGCCAATACAGTACTTGCTTTGTACTGAGCACAAAGTTAGGGTACCGTACAGTCCCATGCTTATCACTCTCCTCAGATGCAGTGGCTGAATTCAGAAGCAGACCAGATCAGTTTCTGTTCAAATGGATTAGGTGCTAATGCCCGACAGGCTAATATTCACTATTGGCTTAGGCCACAGTCACTCTGGGTGGGGGTAATGGTTAGAAAGTAACCAGAGACCCTGGATTCAAACCTTTGGGTGGGCAAGTACCCACCCTACTGAAGTGTCCTTGAGCAAGACGCTGAATCCATTGCAGCTCCAGGCTGCTGAGCCTGACCTCCGACCTCATTGCAGAGAGGGACTAACTTCATTCATTTGTTATTGCTTATCTTTTCAGTCAAAATGACACTTTTTCCTCATACTAATCTAGCTTAAAGCTGATGTCACCTGAGAAATGATACAGAAAAGTAAGACCACTTCTGGATCTTAAAACCTTCCAGTTAGTAATTGGTAATTGTCACATTCATCTCAGCAAGTGTCCTAGCTTGAGAACCTCAGACTACTTAGCTACTTGACTTGCTAATGACTCTGATATTCTTGTAACACTGTTATCAAAACTAGAATAATGTCAAGGCGAAGCAGTAAAAGCTGAACTTGAAATCATTATGGTTCAGACTTCATACTGAGAATGGTGAAAGACTAATCAATTCTTTGAGGAAGCTTGAGTTGCAGGCATTGTGCTAATGAGATTTTATTTACTCCTAAACAAAGGGTGCAATTATGTTTAGTAATATTTGTTGGATAGATAATCAAAAACTTTAATTTATGTATTATTTGTTTTGTATTTATATATATTGGAATTTAAATAGTGATTAAATATGGTTTCGATTCAGAATAAGACAAAAACTACAAACACAGGTGATGCACAGACTTTCCTTTCAGGCGGACCTGATCTGCTTTTTCCATTTTTGCCATAAATGTCTCACGTGTTTTTCCTCCAGGTGGCTGGTGATCGCTGTGGGCCTGGTCAGAGCTTACCTGGCCAGAGGCAGCTACCACGGGCTCTACTACTCTATAGAGAAGCCTCTGAAGTTCTTTCAGACCGGAGCTATTCTGGAGGTACGAAAAGGACAATCCTCTGTTTCTACAAACATCCGGTGATGAGAATGTAGACACCAGATTCATCCACATGTCCCCGGTAGATCACTTAGTCCAGTGCTACATGCTAACATACACTGCTGAGAGAGATGCAAGGCTGATAGCATTATCTTAAAAGAAAATGTGAACTTGCACCAGTTAAATGGTACGCTAAGCAAATTCAAGTGATATGCAGCCCAGTCTGGTGGTTTTGTGTTTACTGGTACCTGCTTCAAAAATATGATGCAGAAAAAGGGGCTCCTTTCCCTGTATCCACAGGAAGTGGAGGTGGTGGGTGATGGGTGACTGTGTGCAGCCAAAAATCACAGCACAGCAGATGAATATATGATTGCTCATTTGAAATAGTTCCAAAATAAACTTGGCTGCATCAGCTGTCTTGAATTAAAGATATTTCACTTTTAAAGTTATGTATCTATAGACTATAAAAGATTCAATAAAATAAAAAAAAAACATCAACAACTTTTTTGTCACCAAATGTCAGTCTGCTTACGTTGGATGATGCTAGTCACCTACTGTCTCTGCAAACATATAGTGTATGCTTAAGAATTAGCATGGAGTACCAGGGACACTGTGATGTTTTTATTGTCTAATTATGTAGACAATTATGACAAATTTATTTTATAATCACTTACTGAGTGACCTAATAAGTGATTAGAGCTTAGACCAATAAACCAATCTCCTAGAAACATAGTGCATTACTTTATAGTAGTCTATTTCAGCTATTAGGAAAATCATGAGGCCAATAAAGAGGCTGAGTCTCAGGACTGGATATGCAAAGGACTGTTAAAGGCCTCTTATCTGTGTTTGGTATGCCCTCTATAACATATCCCAGTGATATGCCTGCCTGACTGCACTGTCGGAGCTACAGCACTGAATAATTAGCCTACACAGGCATTTTATAATGCCTCTGATAAGGTTGAAACCTATGGCTAAAAATAAAGTAGACCAATTACGAAAATGTCCCCGTCTGTTTTGAAACTAGGGAGTTGAGAAATAGAGAGCTGTCTGGTTCACTCCACTGGGTTACACATACATTACGGAGGCTAACATGAAGTGTTCACTGATCCTGTCCAGACGCACTATAACACTGTACTGATAAGAGACGGACTCTCATTTAGTGCTGGCATGTCATACTTCCATTCATGAAAGCAGCTTTGCAAACTGTGGGAATCCTAATATTTAGCATATCCCAGTGTAAATGAATAGTGTCAATTTCATTTGAGAGTTTTCGATCAGCACAGCATGCACTGATATTTTTTTCCAATTTCACTAAAAAAAAATGAGAAATTTTAATTTTGTGCATGCAGCTCTAAATTCTAAATCTCCTAAAGCTATATTGTAACAACAGCAACATAACGATATAACATAAACTTCATTTATCTAACTAAAAGCAGTGTTTGCAAAGTGTTTTCCAGGAAAATTAAAAATAGAAATAGTAACTATAAATACAAGATTTAAAAAAAAAAATAGGAAGCGTTCAAGAAGAAAATTGTTTAAAATGGGCTGTTAGTTGCTTCTCTTCCAGTTGAATAATCAGTGCTTTCCCTTATCTTTCCTCTTCACAGATATTGCACTGTGCTGTAGGTAAGTTTCTCCCCTCCGCTGCTGTTTGATTACCATGTTAGACCCTCAGACTGGTTTGGTTTGGAGATGTTGGCCCCGACGGTGTTAATGTGATGAGGAGAGGCTGCGCCGGCTCACCGCGGTTCACAGTCTATTCTCTTCATTATGTGGGATTTGAAGCTAAAGCTAGCTGACCTTTCCCTCTGCAAACGGCTCCCTGCAGCTGCTGTCCACTGAGAGCACGCACACACACACACACACACACACACACACACACACACACAGACACAGACACAGCTCTTGGTTACTCTCTGCTGGACATTCTCAGACATTACACCAACATGCTTATGCAGTTTTATTATAC
>OMLF01012954.1:0-24854 GCA_900302615.1 Holocentrus rufus | reverse complement strand
GGTGGGGGTGGGGCGCCGGAGGGGGGGTGAAAGGGTGGTTGGTCTTACCCACACATCCTCTGTTGGCAGGCCTGAACCCGGGTCCACAGGCCTGGCACTGGAAGGAGCCCGGGATGTTGACACAGACACCGTTGGGGCAGGAGTTGGGATCTCTGCACTCATCTACATCTGCACAGGGAAAGGGTGGGACATTATATTGGTAATTAGAAATAGTCATTATTAAAACAATGTGCACATGCATGGATGGATGTGAGTGCAATGTCACACATGCTCATACACAAATACACTCACACACGCACAAAATCCCTCTGGTGCGAACTGAACATTGTTTTTATTTCCTGGCTTGGACCAGAGGAAAATACAACAGTGGTTTTTTTGTAAGTGGGCTACACATTAACTCATGGCAGCGAACAAATAGGTCTGGCCAGCATTGTGATATCATGTTAACTGTGGGGTCTGTGCGTGTGTGTGTCCATATGAGCCTATATATGCATGCTTGCAAGCGTGTCACCTTCGCACTGGCCCCTCCAGGACTTGGCGTAGCCACTCTTGCATTCACAGGTGTAAGATCCTTCCGTGTTGACACATTCGCCATCCTGGCACTTATTGGGCATGCTGCACTCATTAATGTCTGCCAGTTTGAATGAAAACCAAGTAGAATGGAAAAGAAAGTGACTATTGTTTTCCAGAGCATTAATCACCACTGTCTACTTTTTAAATGAACAGCGCTGACAGACGAGAACTCGTGGTTCTGAGTTAGAAAACTAACAGCAGCCTGCGGGGAAGAACATCCCGCAGAAACACGACACCTCCCGCAGACATCTGCACTCGCCCTCACCTTGGCAGAACTTCCTTTTCTGGGTGATGACCTGGCTGTAGCCGCTGTAGCACTGACAGGTGTAGGACCCAAAGGTGTTCACACAGCGGCCCTTCCCTTCACACGGGTTCTCATCGCACTCGTTCACATCTGCGAGGAGAGACGAAGAAAAAAGAGAGAGCGAAGAGAGAGAGAAGCAGACAGAGGGAGTAGAGGAGTTTTATTGTGACATTACATGACGGTTTCACTTCACCACTGTACGCTCTCCAAGCTCTGACTTTGGAGCTCGTCTACGGCATTCCTCAGTGACGGGGCCGGAGCCCAGCCGAGCGGAGCGAGCGGAGGCTTTGGCCGAGGCCCTCACGGTGAGGCGAGGGATCACAGCGCCGTGGCAGCTCTTTGGACGGCCCGTTGGCTGTCGTCAGGCATCGCAGAACAGGTCAACATAAATAAACGGATCCCTTTCATTTTGGCCGGCTTGATTTCTCAAGGCTTCTGCTCTGGGGAAGCCTTCGGTGTCGAAGATGTGCTTACGTTGAGATGATGATAGACAGAGCCCCCCTAGGCCCTCTGTGTTTCAGTGTCCTTCCATCACCTTTCGCTCCCCATGTTTCTCTTTCCCTCCCTGTCTTCCTCTCTCTTTCTTAACTTACCGATGCAGTTTGTCTGCAGTGCGCTGAGTTTGAATCCTGGGTCACAGTAGCAGGTGTAGCCAGTCTGCACAGGGACGCATTTCCCATGGCCACATATGGTGGGAGTGAGGGCACACTTGTCAATGTCTGCAAAAAGACACAAATATATATGTAATACAATCTATATCAATACAAGATCTCAACATACAGACAGACGGTATTCAATTTATTTCTATCCTAGGGTTACACAATATCTTAGACATTGTAAAAAAAAAAGGTGCATTCCGCCAACACATGTTGTTCTCCATGGAAACTGTCTTGCTGTTTTATAGGTGGGGTCTTGGATGAGAGGACAGGTTTTACAGCGCTGTAGTGTTCTAACAGGTGGTATGGAGCATTTACAAAGGGGTCGGGGAGAAACAGGCCAGTGGCCACGCACAGTGGAGCCTGTCATTGGTGTTGTTCATGTCTTTTTCCATCCAAATGGATTCTGGTCAGGCAGGGATACTGGACTGCCTTCTGGGCCTGGCTAAGAGCTACAAACTTAACTATGTGCCTCTCCACAGATTACTGTAAATTTTACTATGTTCTACTGTAAGTTTCTTCTTTAACGTCTCTCCCTCTTTTTGACATTCTCACTCTGTTACACTCAAACACGCTCTCATCCTCTCTTCCTCCCTTTTATATAAATCTGGCCTCTGTCCAGTCGGGACAGCTTCCCCTTCCAAAAGGCGCGCTCTCTTTGGTTTCTCGCCCTCTGCTGAACAGCAGCCTCAAGCCAAGTTGGCTCTGAGAAAGGGGGTCAAATTAAAGCACAATACAAGCGTTCCCCGGCTAAAGTCCGGGTAAGCCTGTAAAAATGTGCTGTTGTACGCTAACAGTTGACAGAGAACATCAAATATGAACAGTCCAGCATCATGTTGCTCTTGTGCGTGAGTCTGCAGTCTTAACCCATACAGCTCCATTATGTTGCACCCATCTTTTAATTAGGTACTCATGATTTTAGATGCATAACCACTGATAAAAAGGAATAACAGAGGGAGGAGCGCGACTCTGGGTCTAAACAGATCAAAAACATCTAAGATAAAGCAAAGATTGTCCATCTCAGCCTGTACAGATAAGTCCTTGTTGGTAGGCAATCTAAAAAAATGACACGCACAGGGATATAGGTAAAAAAAAAAAATCCTTTACTGAGCTACAGGGGCCAACATGTTCTGACTCCACAGTTTTCTTCAGAGTTGAGAGAGTTCAGAGAGTTGCAAAATGTTTTTTTAGATTGCCAACCAATAAGGACCTACCTGTCCAGAGAGAGATGGACAAGCTTTGCTTTATCTAAGACATAAGCGTGGCTGCAATGCTACTGTTATGGCTTACCGGTGGTCTTTGTGGCTGAGTCTATAGGGGCTGTATCCTTAGTATGTGGCTTCAGGTTGACGATGGAGGGGTCTGGAGAGGTCTCTGTTATGAGAGATGGGGATGTGGGATAAGAGCCAGTACACAGAACCACTCACAGTATCACACAGAGCGAGTTCTCCTTCTGTACAACCTAAATGACACACTGCTTCTTTTCCCAGCCATTAGTGCTCCGGCCGTCACTCCCTCTGTAGCACAGCAGCTATATAAAGATGATCTACGCCTTTCTGCTGGCTAAAAACAGAACAATGACAGAAATAACGTCAACTGGACTAAGAAGAATGGAGTTAACCCTCAGACTTTGTCAATGTTTTCACTGGCACGAGGGCAAAGTACACAAGCCTAGAGGTGACCACTGCTGTGCAAGACCAATATATAAAAAATTCTATCAGAGGGTCTGTGCCTGACTGAAATTAAATCTCGACTGGGCCTGGAGCTGTCTGATGCTACATCAGTGGCACGGGAAGCATTGGAAAGCAGCGTAAAAGCACCAGTAAATGTTCAAGATGAGTTCAAAACAAAAATAAAAAAATAAAAAAATACCTGGATAGATGAGTGGTGAGTCAGTCACAACAGTTGGCTAGAAAACAAGGGAAAATTATTTGTTAAATAATTTGATTTGGTATGAGTTCCTGTTTTCGACATCATATTCGATGCAAATAAGTGTGTGTATTTACCAAAATGTGGTCCCAATAAGTTACGTAATCATAATAAACCTTCAAGCAGAGATAGCTAGAGCATATCTTTCTAAGATAAACATTTCGAAAGCGTGTGCCAAGAAACTGACAGGGAGGGGAACTCACCAGGCTCAGTATTTCCACATCTGCTGGGAGACAGAGGCAGAGAAGAAGGTTTATTAGAAGCAAAAAAAGATACGAGACTTTGTGCTCATATTTACAGGTACCATCACTAAATATCGGCACATATCAGGCCATGTTCTTTTTGGGTACTTGTCTTGCTGCTCTGGATGTCTTTATTTGTAATAAAACAAAGCTTACAGCACATTTATCCTCTAAGCCAGACAGAGAAGCTTGTACTAGAAAAGGTAGTGTAGACTACTGGCCATGGAAAAATGCAAATACAGACAAGGAAATAGATATCTCTGATAATGAAGACAAAAATCCCCAAATATTTATGGAATTGTCTCCTCATATAAATCAAAATGCTGCAGCTATGCCAATAAATTATCTCATAAGCATTAAATCAAAAAAACAGTTCTGCAGAAAATCCCGAGGATTCAGATGTTTGACCTCTGCGGATTGCTCCTCCGCTGCTCTGCTTAGAGGAGGCGAACTCTGATGGACGGGGGGATATGAATACTCTTTCGCATTTGTTCGCGGGTGGATCAAGTCTTTATTTACGGAGATCAAAACATCCTGTTGATGTTTAGATTCTCACAAAAAGCTAATCCGTTTACATCCCCTAAAAAAAGATCTCTATTGTGTAATCATTCAGCTACCCTGCATTGTTTATGCTGTGGGTTGTGGTAAAAATATCCAAGTGGTCAAGTGAATACCATGTTTGGATAACTCCCAGTCCCAAGTACGTAATATCTACAGTCTATTCAGTAGTAACAACTATTCATCTCTTTACCAATCGGCGTAAACATTTATCAACCTTAAAGTCAACATGGCAAAGACTCCGTGTACAAAACATTGTGTTCTCACCTTCCGGCTGCCTAGGTGTTTCTCTGGCAGGGGGTTTGGTGTCGGGAGAGGGATGGAGCGGCTGCTGTGGAGTATGGGGCTGCCGGGGGACCTGTGGTGTCTCGGGGTACAGGGGGTATTGGGGTACCTGTGGGGTTTGCGGGTAAGTGGGATACTGCGGTCCGATGGGCAGCTGCTGCTCTGGCAGGGAGGACGGGGGCTGGGGGTAAACGGGGCTCTGCTCCTCCCAAGAGCCTCCCGCCACCCTCAGATCGTCTTCCTCCAGCTGTCTCAGAGATATCTGCACATCAGAGCGCGAGTAGGTATATCCATGACCGGCCGGGCAGATCTCCTTGAAGTGGTCTGCAGGATAGGAAACATACAGCGGCAAACAATGAGCCATAGAAAACATTACCTCCATATCCTGCTCTCGAGCTCCTAAGCTAACATGAAACGCTGCCAGAGTGTAATTATGGCTCATATTTCTGTCTGGTGTTCGCAGCAATACCATAAGCCATCCGTGTAATACTGTTATGTTGAGCATGCTGTGTTTTACTGCGCGCCGTGAATGGGGAGGTAGGATTTCGGCTACGACTGCGGAACTGGCTAGCTGGCAGGCTAGTGACAGCTGTCATAGAGGGCTACCAGAAAGGGGATTTGGAAGGATTGGAGTGTATCTGACACACTCAAACAGACAGACACAGACACACACGCACAGCCATGCCAGCGGGGGAAGTGGAGGATCATGTAATACTGGCTGACCTTTGAACTCTTTGCTGCACAGACGTGTGAGTGAGAGGCTAATGGAGGATTGGCTGGCTACATAAAAGGAGGGAGATTCCACCTCTTTGTGTCGGAGCCCAGCAAACCTCAGCGATGGTGAATCCATTACAAGTGAGAACTACTCTGTCCCCTACCTGACCTGAAACTAGCGACTCCGTGCCAACAGTGGCCAGAGTCTGGAATATAGATATGGGTAATGACAGATATGTGGTCAGTGTAAATGGCTGCATGTATGCAGGAAACGTGGATGTGATAGGCTACTGAATGATGAATCAAAAATGGAGGGAAATGGGGCTATATACGATGAAGAACCACATCAGAGGAAGTGGAGTAAAGCTGGAATGCAAGTCAATGGGATCCTGTTACCAAGTCACCAGTAATGGGCCTGGCTGCTTTGTATGGAACATGGCTCTAACAGCTTGTCAGGCCATACAAAAGCCAGTGTCAGAGTAATCAGGAGCTGTGTGTGTGTGTATGTGTGTGTGTACTGTGTCAGTCCTGGCTAAGCAGCAGCATGGAGGTCTGTCTCTCTCTGATATCTGATCTATGACAATCCCCATGAATCACTGGCCAATACGGACACAGTATAAAACCAGCCTCTTTCTCTCAAAGACTTTGAAGATTAGATCGGTATGAAAAAAAACAGAAAGAAAAGATGACAACTATTTCCCATGTTTCCCTTGGCCAAGCTATGTATTTCTGCTGTGAAACATAACTGGTCTATTAGTGGGGTTTCTCTCTGAGGATTGGAGTGATAACACAAGACTGACTCCCACTATTATGTAGCCTCCAAAATATGAAAACTGTTATGCTTTTTGGTCTTTGTCCACACCAAACACATTTGGTTATTTTGAACTGCTTTTACACGCCTGGCAGACAGAGGAGCGGTGACTGAACAGTGAACATTCGCTGCTTGTGTGCTTTCATTGCCATTGCTAACCGCTGCATAAGATTACATGTGACACTGTGTATCTGCAAAAACATTTAACCCTGCAAATTGCATTTCAACAAGTACAATCAAACTTGAAACAGCCAGTTCACCAAGTTCACAGATTGAGCAAGTTGGATGCTGAGTTTGAACATGATGTTTTTTTAAAGAGAGTGTAGCGCAGATAATGTGGTGAAGGAGAATGGAAGGCGCAAAAAGGGGAGACATGTACGGGAATTGTGCAGGGTGACTGTACCTGTTCCTGGCAGGGGGCAGCGTTCACACCCAGTGCCCCAGGCCTTGCCCACCCGGCTGCAGCAGCAAATCTGCTTGGTGATGTGCTGCGACAGCGGCAGAGAACACGTGCCTGCTGACACCGATCGGTGGCACAACCCTCTCTGGTCTGACACTGCTTTGTCCGCTGAGGAGACAGTCAATACGTCCGTCAGAGCCTATGCAATACATAAATGATCGCAGGTTTTTATTATTTGCTGTGACTCAGACAAAACGAGCTGTACTTACAGACACAGTGGCTTCTTGCAGCATCCAACATGAAACCTTGTTTGCAGGTGCACCTGTAGCTCCCTTTGGTGTTGAGACATTCGGCGTTCTTGCAGATCCCGGGCATCAGGCATTCGTTGATATCTGCAAAACACACAACGCCTCCGTCATGCATGATCCACACTGCAGTATCCTTCTAAATGTTAGAACTAGGGGTGGCCATTATGGACAAAACAAATAACACAATATTTTTGACCAAATAACTCGGTAATTGTGGCAATACAGTGGGTTGGTGCTTTTACGGGATATGTACACACAAGTGATTTCTGAGAAACAATGATGAGTAATGTGGATACAATGACTAAGCAGGTAAAGGAAAATAACAGAACAGCCAGAACAGTCTTAATAAGTTCAGAAAATGGCAGCCCTTACTGCATAGCCTATAAAACCAGGACATATAACACTTATGTCATATCATATTATTACAAAATGCAAAATCCCAGTTATTTGATATTGTGATGATATCGACATATTATCCAGCCCAATGCTGGACTATGGAGATGTGATGAGAGTCATGTCTTCCTGTGTTAGATTCAAAATGTTCAACTCCCCATGAACTTGTCTTTAGTTCAGCTTCATACAGTTATGTATTAGTATCAATATCAGTTTTTGTCAATGTGTTGCATTCCACATGTTGTAAACAGTGTTTTTGTGAATGCAGACCAGGACAGATGACGCATGACGTGATTTATTAGAAATCTCTGCACCCTGAGAGGTGACAAAATATCACAATGGATCGTGTAATCAAAACCACCATCTGCTGGGGAACGATGAAAAGTGAAAACCTTTATTTCAGTTACACAGTACATTAAAGCAAGGTGGGGTGATGACATGAAGGAAACACATGCATGGTGAACTGGCGCAATGCAATATACACAACAATTGTATACTCTTTTGAGAGGATGAGAAATATTATAAACTCTAAAAGATCTGGTAACTTCGAAAGCAAGAAAATCAGGCTGACACAGAGGAAATGTTTTAGATTAGCATCTTCGTTTCCTCTACATCTTTCCCTTACTGCATCCAGGGTCGCAGCATCTTCGGTTTACGTCAACCAGCAAAGGCCCCCAAGTGTTTTTCCTTTGTCTGGCCTGAGCCATGTGCTGGAGTGATGGCGTGGCGAGCGGTGTTTGCTTATTGCTCTGTTCAACAACAGCTCCTGAGTCTCTAAGCCAAATAGAGGTAAGCTAGCTAGTTAGTGTGCCAGTCAGGAGCATAGGGGGACATATTTCAGGCGCTTAGTCATGCCATCACACTGGGACCAGGGAAAGTTTGTTGTTCTACCGTGTTAAACAAAGAGTAAATCATTAGGCCTTTTCCCATTGCTTTGACGACTGGAACTCGACAGCCTGCCACCACAGATTTTCCCAATTCTAATTAATCTGCTCTTGTTTTGTTGTTTTGCTTCCTGCTGGAAAAAGTGAGCTTATAAGGGAAGGGATTGAGTCTGATAAATAGTGTGGACTGAGGCGAATCCAGGGAGTGCCTCAATGTTCTTTGTCTTGTTTTCGGTGCAGTTGTTTCTTCTTTTTCTTGCTCTTTGTTTTGTGGTTTCTCTTTGCATGTTTCTCTGCCTCTCGTTTTCTCTGTCTGTATGAGTGTTTATGTGTGCATGAGTGTGTGCGCGCGTGTGTGTGTGTGTGTATGTGCACACATACTTAAAAGCTCTGGAGTAGAACTGAAGGACTGGTTCAAGGCTAAAGCTGGCCCTCTAATGACCCAGCCTCTATGAATGTAAACAAGTCTGCTTTACTGTAAGCAAAAGTGACCCATCCCTGCTATCTGTTTGGACGAGCTGCAGGGCACATAAAAAAGATGCAGCAGACAACAGCTGTCACACCTGTCGACACTGTGATCAACCAGATTTTCTTGGGGTAAAGTGCTTGTTATTCATACAAGGAGCAACAATATTATGTGGGTACTATGGGGACCTGGGCTTAGTTTAAGCGGCGTGTTCTCTGGTCACAGTTCAGGTCAGAGTTGGGCTCAGACTTCATCACATGGGGTCTTTAATCCATGGTTCGGTTGAGTCCCAGATTAGTGCTATTGTTACAGTCTGCTGGTGGGTTGAAGGGATTGAAACTGACTTCCACGACAGCCTGTCATGACCAGCGCTAATCTCGACACCTATTTTAAGTTCATGGTTGGTTGCTCTCACAGACATATAGCTCTTGTGGTCTGGGTGCAGATGGAACCTACAGTATATGTATATGTATCCCTCAACAGTTTTTTTCTTGATCCTATTTTTACTGTTGAATGATGCATAATGACAACTGTACCGCATCCACAGAGTCTCCTGATTCTGGTTAAACTGACAGCCTGGACACTCTGACCTTACATGACCCTGTCCTGTTCTTCACTTTTGGAAAAAAAAGCAGGATCCACATAAACATCAGGAGGACGTTTTTATAGAGATTATAAAGGAAACGACCAGTATAGCTCATATGGCTTTGTGAGTAATGTTACAATGGATTGGATGTCATGGTCAAAGGAAGTATGAGGATTTCTTTCTCAGAAGTCTCTAAAAGTTATAACTCATAGGGAAAAAATGCATCCATTTTAGAATTTGTGAATAGTAAGTGTGCCTTTTCAAAATATTGCTAAAGTTGCAACTCATGGCAGAAGCATGCTTCTCAGTGACCAAGATTTATAACTTGACCACTATCTATGAGGATGGTGATATGTTTGATAAAAAACACAATACAGACAAGTCTTGACTTGCTGGCCTAAGCAGTAGCCAAGATAATAGATATCACTACTGTAATATGTGTTTCGTGTTTGTTAGTAGCTTCTATTAATTAGATCCAAAGTGGCAGACGAGTTATGTAAAACTTCCATCTGCTATTCTTTGAAGTTGCGTATGAGTAATCTGACCTAGTCCCTGCAGCAGTTTACTACCACCACCCACAACAGAGACTGCACATGTGTCTGTGTGGCTCTTTCATCTAACAAGCACAGATACAAATGGCCAATTCAGTTGACCTAGTTTCTAAGAAACATTCTGCAGATAAGAGACCTTCACTTAAGTCAGAGAGCAGTGTGTGGAGTGGGGTGTCTTATCGTAATACGGACGTCACGGGCCACGGGGGCCAGAGCCGAGACAGAAGGGTGAATCATGCCTATTCTGAGACACAGAACTATGATACAGGATATGAGACAAGCTCGGCCCTGTTCCAGTAAAATACAGTGCAAACAGCTCAGGCTAGGAGCTGCTAGGAGTTTGGCAAACTGGATGCTATCCTGATAATAATGACAAAATCCCAGCAAAAGTCAGGTTATTGCCTTCTTGGCAATTGTTGCGGGGTCTGAAATTAAAAATAATTTTTGGAAATAGAGCTGCAGTTGATTGGGACAGAGACTCTGGTGCTGGCCAGTAAATATTGTGGGTAACTGTCAGTTATGCTTTTCAGAGCTCAAGAAATGAGCAAGTGAAAAGAAGGAACATCTTGAACCTATCATAAAACGAAAGCAAGATAAATTACTAAGTTTGCTGGCAACTCTTGAAACCATTTTGGATGGTAAAAAGTGTGTCCTTGTCCACTTCTTTTTAACAAAAAGCTGTAGAACGCAGAAGAATTTCCCAGCTTAATAACTCCATCATATCTCTGAGAAAATCAGCGGGCCAATCGTACTGTGCAGATCTGGAAACTTGTTGAACTTGTTGAACCAGTGGACGAGGCCTGTTATTGAGGTAGTCAAAGCTGTCCATTGGACCGTTATGTTGTTACACTCCATAGGCTTCAGTAAGCACTGCCCTTTGGATTATGACACCATTAATCAAGTCACTGGGTACCAAGAGGAGCTCATAAATCTTGCCATCCATGTTCCTGTAAAAACTAGAATGTCAGAAAAGCTGCATTTTGTTATAAAAATGTCAGCACTGGTTATCAGTGATAAGGCTTGTTCAAATAAAAAGCATTATATGTCAGAAGCTTCGGCTATTTGTCTTAAAAGCCAACATTTAGCTAAACTAAATGCCACAAATTCTCTCTCAGTGGATGTCTGTCCGTAGAGTGGACACTGTGGGTGGTTATCTCATCATGAACTGCCGACCAGCTGACAACAGCCTCTAGAATGCGATGATTTGGCAAACTGTGTTAAAGGAAAACCCGAGTTTGTTTTCATGGATGGAAGATGGATAGGTCAGCTGAAAGAAATGCAGTCCTTTCTTCTGCTAACGCATTTAGGGAAGTTGAGCAACAAACAGGTTTCTGACAAATTCTCAGAGAGCCACATTTACCATAATCGCAGTGTGCTGTACCACTCTCCACTCAGAACCCCAAGACCAATTAAAACAGCAACCCCAGGCGCTTACGAGCTGCTGAACTCTGACCCTAGACTAAGGCTAATTGTAGCCTTGACCTGGTTCCCACAAGGGCCAGACATACAGCCAGGAATACTTTTATAGAGACCCTCAGAGGTATGCATGGAAATACATGTGAAATGTGTTTTTATAACATCTGAGGCATTAAACTTGGTTCTGTTTCTCTGGATCTATGATTTTGCACTATGGGTAAAATACATACAGCATCTAGAAACCATAGGTCTAAATCATCATTATTCAACACATTTTACAGCTTACCTTGACAGTGAGTGAGGTTCATCCGTTTGTAACCTTTGGGACATTCAACTTGTCCATTTGCAATCACTGCATATGCTGCAAACAAAACAGAAACAGAAAACACAGCTTAGAGAAGCAAAATGATCTTACAGTGCAATACCTCTGTTTCACAAAGCATTGCATTCATGGCAGAGTGAAATGAGGAGCTCAGCTTTAGGAGGGGGCCATATAACTTACAGATGTGAGCATCTTGGCAGGGGGAAAAATGAGGGGACCCACAGCTGGGCCCTGTGGGACACTAGAGTGAGTGAATGGAAATGGATACCCATCAACCACATTTATAAGACAGCACTGCCATCCAGGAGAATATAACGATAACATGTGACGTCATTTATAATCATATTACCTATACATCTTCCCACCCCTGGGGACAGATGAAGAAAGTGCTTTCAGGAAGCCTATGTCAGAGCCCCGACCTTTGTCATCAACCACAGTGCAAATCTACTTAAACAACAGACTAATGGTCCAACTGTACACAATAGGAATGATATTAATGTACAGGGGGGTTTTGCCCAAAACTTTTTGTTATGTTAAAGCAATAGAAATCATATGGTGTATCCTTCAGTTGAACACAGAGGTTCACAGAACTGCAGTAAATAATACTGTGTGTCCGTTAATGCCCCAGTGCGGCCATACTACTGGTGACAGAGGCCTGAAAACATAATGTCATTACTCATTCGGCACCCATTCAGGCCCCAGCATGCTCCATTAATTGTATGGAGGAGGAGAGGAGAGGTCAATGTGACAATCATATGGCAAGGAGAAAGTCTCTGGGTATGTGTGTTTATTTGTGCTTATGTTTATGTGTAAGACAAAGACAGAAAGAGAGAGACAGAAAGAGAGAGAGAAAGAGACAGTGTGCGTATTGTTCTACAGGCTGGCAATCAATGCAGAATACTTAACAGAAAGCGGATGATTGCTCACAGATCTTCACAGTTTCTCAACCATGAAACTGTACAGTGAGATGAACAGTCTCACCTCATATTATGCTGAAATGAAAAAATCCAGCTGGGAGGATTTGGTGTCCACAAATACCGGCTTGCTCATTACCTTTCACCGAACTGTTTTTCACTGATGCAGTATATCCAAACAGCCAATACAATCACAACTTCAGACAGCTTTAACTCGCTGCCACAGCAACAAAGAGGTGAAAACAGAGGTGAAAGACGCAAGAAACCACAGTTCAAACTCTGCAAGTCACAGCCGTGCCAGCAAAGAAAACACATATCTTCCGTTGGCAGAGTGGTCCAGGAAAGGGAGGTGCACTGTGCTGTGTTTATGACCGGAGCTGCAGCAGGCTGCAGACCGGTGTTGATCTCTGTGTGATTGACAGAAAGCTCCGGGCTGATGTGGCTGCCTGTCAGAAAGGCTGACCACAGACAAGCAGGACCAGACCTGATCTTCTTGTTCTAGTCCATTTTTCTAGACAGCAGGGGGGTGTAAACAGACATCTTCATAACCCATCTGCCCCCTTCAGGCACCCACCTCGCCAGGCATGAGAAGCAATAGCAGACAGGTTAAATTAACCTCCGGTCTTGCTCCAGTCTTGTTTGTTTGGGAACCTCCATCATTTATTTTCCGTCCTTTACAGGCGACAAGCCGTTAACTGGAAAGAATTAGGCAGGATTTAAGGTTCCTATCCCAGTGCCCAAAAATGGTCCTTTACAGTTCAGTGACTTTCAAATTGAACAGGATATAACACGGTGATCCTGTAAAAGCATACAGTCAGCCCAGAAAGCAATGCATCTTGGTTTTGTGTCATTTTCCCAGAGTGACTGGAATGTGCGTCTCATGGATCCTTTTGAGAAAAGGGTCCTAGAAGCTAACTTATGTTTTGGTCCTGCTGTGACCCAGTGGACCAGGCAGGGTCGATGTACCTGAGGGTTGACAGAGCAGAAGTGGGTCAGACTGAAGAGGAGGTGGAGGGGGGGGGACCATGTCAAAGCGACGCCCCTGTTCCTGTCTGCCCACCTCATCTTTCTCCACACCCTCCTAATCCTCCTCCAAGGTTTCTGAGTAATGAGCTGTTGTGGTAGGGCGGTGGGCACGCCCTCCCGCAGTGATGGGATCAGGGAACGTCTGGCCTGAGTGACAGCAGTGCGCACATGCCAAGGGAAGCCCAGTGGGGGAGGTCCGGGAGTCTCAATAAAGCTTATTAGCAGGGAGGAGAGGACCTCTGCAGTCACTAACAACTTCAACCTGAATCTGAGAGACAGCTCCGTGCAAAACAGCTTGTCTTAAAATGGCTTGAGAAAAAAGGCATTCATGGAAAATCTGGTACAGCTATACAGTCTCATACTGTACCTGAATGCACTGGAAAAAGTTCATACCTCAATACACTCAAACGAAAGTCATGCTGAACTTTAACCGATGTAATATTTGCACGTTTCACAAGATTCCAGACAACTTTGTATGTTCTTAAAAACTACATTTGCAAGTCAGATCCAATTTAGCAGATTATGCTCAACGTTTCCTCCAGTGGGTCCTGAGTTTAACAATGCTTGTTATCACAGTTACACAAGCAGTGGCATGCAAGAGTGACCTCAGGCAGCGCATCATTAGTGTCACCCCTGGTTACAAAGAGCACAGACCCAGACTGGTCCATATCCACTTGGGGTACAGACAGAATCTTCTAATTGTTGGCTATCCATTTAGCCCTGTTCACCAAAAGACTTTGTCACCCCTCACTAATTTATTGTCCTTCTCCAGCCAGTTGTGTTGTGCATTCCACTAGCAACTGTTCAATAATATTTGCTTGAACCCTCTGACTTGTCAAGTGCAATTCACATTTCTTGGAACTTCTGGGCTGGAGACACTGTCTAATTTGAAAACTAAATAAAGATTCATTCAAAATGCTTTCTGATTCAAAAGTCTAACTTTGCTCCAAGGCGATCATTACTGGTGGTATTTCATGAAAGGACAGCTTATGCAAAATGAGTGAAAAAGTAAAGAGAGAGTAGGCAGTAGGCAGGGAAAAGAGTGAGTCTAGTCAGAGAGGTTCCTCGCTTAGACAGAAATCATTAATTGCTAATTTAGTACAATCATTGTATGGACCACCTGGCCGGGGGCTTAGTCTACCAAAACCATTGAGAGGTCTAGCCCATCAATCACAGGCTGGGAGCCCGACACCACGATCCTCAGGGACCAGCCTGGGAGGCAACTTCAGCCCTGGGCTTATCCCCATAACTGGTAGGAAAACCTGAGAGTGAGTGGGAGATGGGAGAGAGGAGGGATGGATGCAATCCATGGAATGAGAAAAAAGAGAAAGTCTTCCCTTCTGTTCCATTGGGGGCCAATCTATAGGAAAGCAACCAACCCCAAAGCCAGGACCTCCTCAGGACCCCTTCCAGCAATTTGCCTCCTGACAAACCGCCATGGGACAAATTGGTGCCATGGAGAGAAAACTGAGGGTAACCAGAGCTCTTTAATCACCATAGAGGTTTTCAGGTCTTTTTGAGTCTCAAAGATGACAAAGCCATCTCCCTTTGGCTCTTGGGCCAATGACTGATTGGAGCAAACAATTTCAAGGGAAGTTATTTGCTTTCAAAGCAGAATGTCTCCTTGGCACGCGCCACATTTGCCAATCTGGCACGGTCCATATCACAGGCCCTAAATAATGTGTTCCTGCCAGTGACGCAGAGGGGAATCAGATGAGACAGTTTAATATCAACATCCCTCTGATGACACAGGCACAGACACAGACACAAAATAAATGTACAAGTTATGAGTTATTTGCTCAATCTCTAACAGCCTTAGTGGCATATTCATATCATATTTCAGCGCCATCCAATGGCACATGTGAAGCAAGAGCAAAAGCCTTTGATGAAGTGATTCAATTTTCTGCCACATTAAATTCTTACTCAAAACATACTTTTCAGCATTTCTTAACACAGCTATGCATTTTACATCTTTATTTGTACATGACAATTTTGTTTTATGCCCTTCTTCAAGATGATGATGGCAGTGTAGCCAGGATCAGACACATTCAAAACAGACGCACATTCCTCTATAATCTTCCATTCTCTGTGGAATATTTACCACTAGAGCTGGTGCCAAAAGAAGACATGCCATGGCACATACCACATAAAAATAAGCTTAGCTTAGCATGTATCTTATTAAGCAATGAAACACTAATTTCATATCCATGTGCCTCCAGCTAACTGGCATGGCGCCTTCTATCATGGGACAGATAACTAGGATTTATTTCTCAAAGTGGTCGGGTCTGTTCAGTCCTGATTAGCCACACTGCTGTCCATTTAATAGATTCCATCACTCTAGTTGTGACGGGATAAAGCTAAGTCAACATCAATGAATCAAAAGCTGTCAAGGCAGTGTGACGTCTCTATCTAATCACCATGAGAAGCTGCTATGGAATGGAAATATTGGCACAAACCAGCGCATCTGTTCTCTCGCTGCGTTTTTCTGAGACAAAGCCATTGCATCTCTGGTTCTGGTTGGTCATTAACAAGTGTTCAAGTTTGATCAGTGCTAATAAAAAGTAATAACCACAGGCTTTGGCCGCTAGATGAATGTCAGATTCAATGCCTGCAGAATGGATGAGAGATTTAGGAAGGATGAGTTCATGTGAGAAGATCTGGAAGTTGTGGCGGTTTGGGCCCCCTCCTTCTTCCCGTCATCTGACTTTATTGATCTAATGCTCATAAAGAATCATCCTCATGTAGAGAAAGAAAGAGAGGGGAGAAGGGGACAGACAACTCCGACAGACAGAGGGGTGAAGTGGTGCAAGAGGGCGGGGCAAAGAGTGCTGGGGTAGTGACATCATCATGACCTCGTTGGCCCAGGGAGGTAGAGGCAGAGGGGGCCAAGGCTCCTGTGGGTGGGGTGATTTATTCAGCCCCAGGGGACCTCTAATCTGGCTCCCTGGGAAGCATCCCAGCATCGCAGAAAGGGAGAGTCACCGAGAGGGAAGCTGCCCAGCAATGACAGATGGGGAGACGAATGGCTTATGGAATTCCATTAGCTGTGCAATACACAGCAAGGGAGGGGCTGCCAGCTAGGACAGCAGAGTTATACAGTGTCATTGAGTCATGCCAACACTACAGAATGGGTCAGACTCAGGCCACAGCAAATGGCCTTCATTTGGCTTAGGGTTTCCCAGGGAACCTCAGATTACTTTACTGATGGAAATGTACCCATCCTCCATCCTGTGAGGCTCCTTGCTATTCAAGGACAAGATTCCTCTCGGTCATGCGATCTGGATTCATTTTCTGCAGAGTACTTCACATGGGACTTGCAAATCAATCCCCCACTTACCTGTCCCTAAGCCCCTTAGCTCGACCAATCAGTGGCTATCTCTTAGACTCGAGGACAGTTTTAACTGCCTGCATGTCCACTCCTGTCAGAAAACACAAGATCTAACCAGTTGGAAATCCAAACAAGGTGCAGGGCAGTTTTTTTCCCTCTCCACCTCATCAGAACCAGAGTGAAGGAATTGACTAGGGCGATTCTGTTTGATCTGGATCTCATTATGGTCCAGGAATGTTCAGCATGCGAGTGTTAAGGGCACTGGATCCTACGGTGCTTCAGTTTCCACTGTGGACCGATGGGACACTTATTGCTATTTGTGCTTCTCTAACATCAGCCCCTCCCTTCAAAAATGTGTACACACACACACACACACACACTGTCCCTTAGTGTAAAACAATGCACAACACAGTCATATGAAATCAACTTGGCTTGAATACACACTCCACAGACATACAAAGAAATACATACTGCAGCTTCCCCTGCAACAGCAACATATTATGAGCCTCTGAGCATAGTGCTGATTATCAGTGGATAGTATGCAATGGTGTGGAGGCTGCATAGGACCAGAATGAGAGGAGATATCAGAAGCTAACCCAAGACACAAAATGAAACTCAGGCTTGCTAAACATTCCTGTCTGAAACGGCACTGTAGCCATTAAACTGTGGTCACACTGGCATTCTCTTCAGATGCAATAAAAGAGCGTGCCAGCAGCCCCGTGAAGCAGTGATGCTTGTTCTCAGTCAACAGTGTGTTTTGCGACCAGTCATAAACTGACCAGTGGAAGCGCTGCACCCCAAAAACACAAACTGGGTTTTTCATGACATCATTATCACCTACTCAATGAGAGACACATGAGGCTCTTATAAAGCTGTATGACTTTTCTCCACATGGCAACCCCTCGACTGACCCTGTAACCAGAAAATAAATAGAGCGGCATCATGGGTAGTCTGCCCAACACAAAGATGTTTAACAAAATATACACTGAGGCCAGCGAGGGAGGAATGCAGCTTACAGATCTAAAGTATCTTTATATCCAAGTGTCTAAACAGAGAACCCTTCAGAGGAATTCCAAGCATTTTTAGGTTAATAAAGCTCCCTCAAGACTATGGAGACATATATGATCTCATTTTGTCTTCATTTTGACTTAATTTTCCTGGATTTCATTCTCTTTACCCTTTCTTCCTTGCCTGTGTGTGACCTGGAGCCTGGGCCCACGGTGCCCCCCAAAAACAGACACATAAATGAGTGCATGGAGCGTTCGATCTGTTTCTCCCCCATACTTCAAAGGAGGGAGAAGAGGAAAACATCTGGGAGCCAAAAGAGATTGTGCCGGGGACTTCGGCACGCTGAGAGAGAGAGAAAGCGGTTGAGAGAAAAGAATGGATCAGCATCTAGGATAGATGGAGGAGACAGAGAGGGATGATGTCTGCTTCGTATTAGTGTCTGGTCAGATGTTAAACAGGGAATGGGGTATGACAGCGGATTGTGACAGTCAATTGACGTATCTCATTGCCAGGTGTGTCCCTAATAGGATTAGGAGCACTGGGACACGAACAGCAGCAAAGAGTCCCCATGAGCCACCACAGTTTCTCCCCACTGGGCCTCAATAACAAGTCCTGGACAACCTGACCATGGCTGTATGTAACCAAGTGCTCTAAATAACAAAGAGCTGCCAGCCTAGTGCAAGTCTCCATCTTCAGCGAGGGCACCACCACCCACCCAGTCAGTCGGCACACAACCACCCACTGCTGCTGTTTTTCAAACCCACCGCAGCTCTGGTGCGGCACCAGCTGAACCACGTCTGCTCGTTTCCCCGCTGCCCGCAGGGTGGGTGGCACTCCTGCCAGGCTCTCATCTTCATGCTAAATGTGTTTTCATTTGGTTCCCTGTTTTGGTTTTATGGAAGTGAAAACAGCTTCATTTTTACAACGGGGTGCATGGGCGAGTCACGCAGCCGCCTCAGTGGAGTTTACAAATCTAATGAAGACTAACATGTGCTGGGATTAAACAATCATCATCAGTCATCAGCATTGTTTAGGCCTAGGCTCAAAAGCTGCAAGATCCACCAAGTATGCAACTAGTGCTGAGTAATGTAAGAAGCACCACAATGACCAAACATATCACTGCAAAACAGCATCGAATAGAGTGGAACAGAATAGAAGAAAACTGAATAGAATAGAATAGAATAGACCTTACCCCCACAGCACCCATTTTGAACACTTGTAGTGGGAAACTTTAGATAGATTTGCCACTGAAAAATGTATTTGAAACAAAAGGATCTAAAGAATACAGAGGGATATAGCTTTACAATAAAAGGAAATATATTTAGCCTGAAATCTACCAGAATCTAACCTAGATGGCAAGCTAGTAGCTAACTAGCTGATAAGATAGCTAACCTGCTACATTCAAATTGCATTTGTTGCTCCAAAGACTAGCTAGCTAATTTGATTTTAGCTTGGGTGTACTTGAAGTCCTCACTCATTGTCGGCAATCTTGAAGTAGACTTACACGTGTTTTCATGCCAACCTTCCAAGGAGAGTTTCCCACCCCAAGTGTTACGTAAATTCAAAATTCCAAAATATGACTAATTTCTAATTCAATCTAACAGAATAGAGTCTTTTACCCAACAGAATTAAATTAGATTAGAATTAAGTCATGCACTGGCAGAACAGGGCAAAAATTGGCCAGATATGATGGTTTTAGTCAGGATAGGTCTTACCTGGTTTGGTTGGACACTTCTGGCACTTGTTTAGACCCCAGGAGGCACCCACACTTCCACAGCAATCATCCTGTTTGGTAAGGCCTGGCAGAGGTTTTCCACACTACAACAACACACATCTGTGTTAAATCTGAGAATGAATTTTGAGAATGAGTGTTTTATGGGTGTTTGTGTATGTATGAGTGAGTGCATGTGTGCATATTTGTATGGGTTGGGGGGGTGGGGGCACACCCACGCTTGCATGCCTCCTTGTGTGCAAATGGATGTGCATTGGCAAGTACAGAATTTGTAGTGTGTTTGTGTCAGGGTGTGCGTGTATACCTATCTGCAAGGACAGAGTGAACCAGACACATCTGAGACTGGTTAGTTAGAGGAGGACATAAACACTGAGTCTCAGGAATAGCTGTGCTCCTGGCACGCTTCATTAAGGAGCTTGGCTAATTGTGAAGAGAGAGATTCCTATCAAACCTCACTCACTGGATTCTTGGCAAATGAAGATTCATGAAACTCAAGAAGCAACAGAAGGGACATTCTTCTAAGGAACACCAAACTGGCATACTGGCAAAGGCAGAAGGAAAAGTGTAGGCAGATGCTTTTGCATGCCTCTTTTCTGGGGGCAGTTCTATTGGGGTTCTCAGAAACCAATGTGAAACTGACTGGAAGGTTTAATTTCAACCTCTCTATGAGACCAGCACAGGGAAAATGGGAGTTGTACTCCAGCATAAACAAACTTGTTCGAGGGATAACACTGGCAAAAAAACATCTCTACTGTGAATCACTGTGTTGTTGAGACTGGAAACACAGAGGCTAAAAGTCAAACACAGCATCTTCTCACAGCCAAGCCAACAGATGCTGTATTAGACTTCAGATTAGCCAAACTCACGCACTCCCACTGGAGTCTCCCTCTCCGCACCCGTTTTTTTCCCTCCCTGCTCGTCTGTGACCGAACTCATGCAAGTGACTTCCATATAATATCCTACCCAGGCCATATACAGTAAATCTACAGTACGTGTCACACTGTACACACGGTACCATACACACTGTCTGTGTCATGATGGGAAGGACCACATGGGGTGGATTTCAAGCTTAACCTTTGTCCTTGGGACTCATCCTAACTCATAACATGCCTATGTTGGGGAACTGGTGGAACATGAGATGACCAGTCTGTTCAAAGCTCGTAAATCCTGGGCGCGACATAAATCAGAGCCACAGGCCCACTTCCTGTTTGAGACAGCAGCTATCGGAGCGGAAGACAGAGATGGGAACATAATGTTGCCTGTAGTAAAACAGCACGGGCTCCCCCAGGTTTCAGCCCTCATGACAGACCAGGATACACCAGGTGGCGAGGATCATCTAGTGATGACAGCGTACATACTGTATTTTTATGACGGCTCTACTGTGATTTGCTTGCCGCTATACCTGCCCATCAACTGTCTCCTGGAAGCACCTTCCCACATATCCATTCTGACGGTTTTGCGATCTTGCGTGGCCGTTGCCATTCCCATTAACGTATGGGTACCCGCCGTTACTCTCATTGGTGGGTTCAATGTGGTGTCCATTCCCGTGTCCATTTCCATTCCCGGGCTGGGAGCGCTGCTGGACGGAGTGAGCCCCCTCAGTGGTGGTGGGTCTCTGACCAGGTCGGACCCGAGCTACCTGGTGGATCTGGACCTCGGCCTCTGGAGGGTGCTGGATATGGACGTTAACCAGGGATGGGTGGAGAGAAGCTGGAGAACAGAGAGCATACAAACACAGTTTATCAGACATATTGGATAGTTTATACTTTAAAGTTATGACTAGTGTCAGCTGAAGCTAACAGATGAAAGCTGTATACACATACTGCACTTGAAGAACCATCAGCAAACATTCTACACAAACTTGTCCAAAACAAACTTAGTTTCATCATCAAGTTATGAAATCTAAATGGGGAATTCCCAATAGGAAACCTGCCATTAAGGTACTACAAGACAATAACAAAAAACCATTTTATTATCTGGTTTAAATCAAATCATTTTGTTTTAAAGAGCCAAAACAGATTTGTTAAGGAGTTGAGGAGATGTTGCAATGTGGAGAATGAGCTCTTTTGTCCTTCTGACATTGGAGAAGCATCTATCTTCAGGGAGTGCCAGGGCTTTTTCCCAGAATCCTGACCCGCTCTCATAAATCACAGCCTCACAGACAGAGGTGAGTGTGTGATATAGGGCAGGGAAAGTCCATGAACGCAGGCCTTATCAAGAGACCTGGACTTGACTCTGCCTCCATGCACATGTACAGACGCTCTGACAGGAGGGATCACGCCTTTGTTGTGACATGACAATGCAGGCCCGTGGCCCCTGCCATTAAATGATAATTATTTACGTAATTCATGTCAAAATGTGGACTGGAAGAATTTTGAACAGAATTCAAAGGATCTGAGACGGAGCTTCTGCTTCTACTTAATGTTGGACAGAGCAGTGTAGAGAGAGAAGAGGAAATAAAAAAAGAGACTACGCAGGAAAGATGGAAAGAGAGCAAAACTTTCTTTTATATCGCTTCTTATAGCCTCTGCTCATGGTGTTGGTTAGGGCTGTGCTCTGTTTCTAATATCCACTTCTGTTGATAAAAGCGGCGCTGTGTGAACAATATGAGGACTTCCACTGAGTCATGCATTACTTATTCTGCTCAAAATAGATTCTGACCTCCACTGCTGGCCCACAGAGGCAAAATGCTGCACAGTAACCAGACTGTTGCACATCAGTGAATATACTCGTGTGCGTTCAAAAAACACCAGAACATCTAATTACTGCAATCAGAGTTAAAGAAGTGTTCAAAGCAAACCCTGAGGACAAAACTGCCCTCCCACTGAACAGGGGGTTACCTTGCTGATTGGACAGGGGCAGGGTGTACATGGAGTGAGAGGAAGAGTTTGGTCCCAGTTGGTTGGCATCCTTGCGGCTGTGGGGGGTGGGTCTGGAAGGAGGCGGGGCTGGCAGGTGGCAAAACTTCCCTGTCGAGTTTGACGGACACCAGCACACGTCCCTGCCGATGCAGCGACCTCCATTAAGACAAGGGATCTGACAGAAGACTGAGGAGGACAGAGCGAGAGGGAGAGGAAGGGGGAAAGAAAAAATGGGTCATTACCAGTGAGACAGACTCGTTAGTGTACACAACCGCCACTTTTAATTGTGCTGATTTATGCATCCTCAACAGGGAACCGTACTAGTAATGAGAAACAGGAGAAGTAGTCCTAATAGGAAGAGTATGTGCTGAGGCTTCAGGTGGACAGGCTGTGTTTGCAAATGGTTAGTAATGGTCATGCTGTTCCCTGCCCTCACACAACCAAACACTTTGTTCCACATAAAATTCATGAAGTTTCAACTTCGCCCTGAGGGTATCTAGCCATGGCGTTGCCCCTCATGCTACATCTCCTTCTTTGGCATGTTTTGCCTCACATCAGTAATTACATAGTCCTGTAATCTGCTTTTAATGACACAGAGCGATGATTCATCTGGTAATTTGATGAAAATAACAAGTGCATGCATATCTGTGTGGAACACCTGCTTTTCTGGCAGTGGAGGGGAAAAAATAAAGATTCCAGCGATCAAATCTTGTATAAAATTTCAAAAGAGAGGCAACCGGCCCTTGAGCAGGTAAGTGAATTGAATCCCAAATGTGCTTAGCCTACAGTTTGATTTATATTCTGCAGAGTACCACGAAGAGAGTGTCAGAAAAAGCCCGAGAGGCTAGCGCTGGCCAGATGGTGTTTGACAGTAGTGCTTTCACAGCCCTTTCATTGGCCTTATCTTTTGGCACGAGGAGTGGGTGCCAGCCCAGCACCCAACATACCTGCGCCTGCTCCCATCTACAGAATCGCTCTGACCTGACCTCACCTAACTCAAAACTTCAAAGGCTGTCAAATGAAAAACCTATACAACCGTGACCAATAAAGCAGAACCATACTCGGGCATAAAGGATGAAAAAGTGAAGAGCCGCCTCTACGGCTTAGCAGCACCACACAGCACAAATATGAGCGCTGTATTACCAGACAGTTAAAGGCATGGATGGCATACATACGGTGAGATGCAAGAGGAGGCCAGTGATGGAAACATGCTGTGAGCGGCGTCCCGTCGATCTCATTGAGAGAGACAGACAGCAATGCAGTAACAGGGTGCAAACAGAGCACAGAGTGATGCTGGACTGTCTCGATGGCATGTTGGGAATGAGCTCCCTGTCACATAGCATTAATAACAGGGAGGCTGGAGGAGGAAGAGAGGGAGGGATGGAATGAGGGGATAGAGAAGGAAAGGATAGGAGATGAAAGGAAATTTGAGGGAGCTGAATGTGGATGGAAAATAGACGGAGCGAAAATAGAGAGAGAGAGAGAGAGAGAGAGAAAGAGAGACGCTGGTAATTGAGAGAGGAGGACCAAAAGATGTGAAAAGAGAGAGCGAGTGAGCAAGTCCTGGAGTCGGGGTCCAGACACACAGGAAGGCCTCCTGTGATTAGACATGCTGGCTAAATTATCAGCTCAGAGAGGCTATTAATTCCTTTCAATGTGGGACGCAGACCTTCACTGGTCTGTCTCAGGCCGGTCCCAACGCAGCATGGGGGCAGGAACTATTCTTAGACAACAGCCCACTGTGGACTGCAGACCACGCTCCCTCTGTCTGCTGTCTCTGTGTCCATTTAACAACCTCTAACAAGCAAAAACAGAGGCACACACAGACACAACACACACTTCTCACTCAATAAACAGACTTCTACCCTATCTAATATTAGGCTTTAAAGTAAGCGCTGTACACCGGTGCGTATCAGGGGAGCCTGTTATAATTATCCAGCCAGATTTTACTGCCCTGCGCAGGGAACATAACAAGAGCATGAGATAACTGTTTGCTGTCCACTTGACATTCCTCGACGAACACGCACCGCCAAGCAATAACAAGTTGCCCGCTTAAATGGAAAGCAATCTCCTTTTTTTTTTTTTTTTAACACACTCTTTAACACATGCTTTACATAATGAAGGGAGATTTCTAGAGAATAAATTGGGGCGCACGGCTGCTCAGGAAGAAGTGGAGGTGCCAGGAATGTAATCTTGTGGAAGCGCTCTGCCAGGGCCGCTGAAGTGTTTGGAATATCTACGCCATGTTCCAAAAACCCATTAATGGGCACATAAATCTGCAACATCAACCTGTTTATATACAGAATTCATAACTCATCTGGGTCCTCCCCCAAAAGGCTTATACACTGAAGTGGAAGGTGGCAGCATGTGTGCACGGTTTTAAGTGTGCACGCTTAAATGTATACCTGTGTGTATTTAGGTTAGCACACTCAGTTGTATGTGATGCAAGTGGAGGAGACGTGAGTGTGTGTGTATGTGTGTGGTATGTGCTCCCTTCACCTCTAATCCACCAGTAGTAATTAGTCTGAGTCTCAGCTGAGAAAACTAAAAATGAGACGGGAAAACTTAGAAACATGGCAAACTTGGC
>OMLF01012952.1:0-12011 GCA_900302615.1 Holocentrus rufus | reverse complement strand
CATCTCCACTCCCACTGGAGGCGCAGGTGTGGAGACAAAAGATGGACAAAAAGTTGATCAGGGTGGAGCCCATCGACACTATCCAACAGGTTCAGCCTACAAGGGTTGATTACTTTAAAGGAATACTCCAATATTTTGGGCAAAATACCCGTTTTCTGACTTCCCCAGACTGAGTCAAGATGTTCGATACCATTTTCACCTTTGTATGTCCACTGGTTCGGTTCCAATAGATAGCATTTCGTGTTAGCTTAGCATAAAGAGTTGAAGTTTACAGGAGTCATCAGTCTAGCTCCACCAAAGGGAAAAAATTAACCTTACAGCAACTCTGAACCTGTCTTATTTACACAATGTATCATGTGTGTTACACGGTAACAAAATACACGTCTGTGAATTTTTAATAAAAAATGAGTCATTTCAGGAGATAAATCCATCCTACCATCTAATGTCTCCTTAAACAACTCTAATTTTTACACAAAGTGTCAAGACGTATATTATTATTTTATTTTTATTTTATTTATTTTATTTTATTATTTTTAAATTATTTAGGGCAACTTTGTTTGCCACTTGTTTAAGGAGAAGTTAGATGGTAGGAATTATAATGACGGAATGATACATGTGTTTAGCGGTTACCATTTCAAACAACTTCTCTAAAATGACTATCATTCATTAAAAAAATTCAAAGATGTGCATTTCAAATACATATGATGCAAAGTGTAAATAAGACAGCCTCAGAGTTGCTGGAAGGTTTATTTTTTTCACTTTGACTGAGCTAGGCTAATGACTCCTGCAGACATCAAGTCTTTATGCTAAGCTAACACAATATGCTAACTTTAGGAACTGAACCTGTGGACGTTCAGAGGTGAAAATGGTATCGAATATCTTGTCTCAGTCTGGGTAAGTCGGAAAAAGAGTATTTGAACCAAAATGTTGGAGTATTCCTTTAAACAATAGCAATGACAGAAATCATAATTTGTTACTTTTACAGATGGCGTGATGGTATTCTTTTAACATAAGAACAGGTGGGGAGGTATATGGTCAAACTAGTGAGGAGTACAATACATGAATAAATAAATGAACACCCATGCTTTCAGCCATTATAAAATATATATGTACTGTATACATGTCTTACAGCTATGAATGCAAAATACATCCATGCATACACATCTGTTTCAGTCACCATTCATTCATAGTGATAAACAAAACCGTTTTTTGCTCCTCATTATCTCAGACTGTATGCATATCTGCATGTGTGTTTGTGTGTGTGTGTGTGTGTATGTGCGCATTATATGTATGTTTGAAGACATTAACAGATCTCATTTCCTTATCACTAACAATCAGCAGCGTGGAGGGCATCCATCTATCACTGTCAATGAGCTGCCAGCTCTTCACACGCACACACACACACACACACACACACACACACGCACACGCACAGACACACGTGTACGCGCACACACACAGATAAGCTGGCTTACATCCGAACACTTCACTTTGTATTGTTGCCCAACTAAGTTTGTCAGAACTGGATTGTCCTCATCACACCTGGATCAAATACTTGATTCAAATCATTCTTTTGCTTTGATCCAGTTGGAACACTGGGGGTGTGGAGTTTACTGATAAACCAGATAGATATTGTCAGGCAAATTGCCTTGTCAGTCACAGAAAAGTGCAGAATTGACTTTTCTGGCACTTGATATGCTGTTATAGAAGGAAACATTGAAGTCTAAGCAGAGAGAAAGCTGAACCACGGCCATTGACTGCTGAGACAGAAAAAGAGTGCAGTACAGTCTTTTGTCCATGGAGGGCAGTGCTGAGTAGCTGCCAAACGGAGCAGAATAGATGGCAGTCAATGGGACTAAAAGCTATAAAATGATCACTACTTTTGGGTCGAAATATTTAAGAGCAACTGGACACGTTTCTGCTATTATTGCACAGCTCAATATTTATTATGAAGACATAACTATAAGCTGACATGAAATCGATGGTTGTAAAATTATGAAACTTTCAGAATATTTCCACCAGCACTGAAGCTATGTGGTGCTGACTGGCTGCATAACCAGAGGGGGAAAAGCATTTTTTTCCGAAATGGTTCCAGATTTCTTTTAAATAAGCTCATAGAAATGTGTATCTTCACGCCCTCTGTCTGGTAATTTTCAGTAATTCAGTCTATGAAGAAGTCCCATTGACCGCTATTTATTTTGCTCTGTTTGGCCCTGTTTTAGCATTCTGTCACCCCCTGGAGGCGACCTATTTCCCTAAACAGAATATCTCTGGAAACACTCACTTATGGCAGCTACAGTTGATAGGTTAAAAGTGACCAGAAATACAATTCAAATAAGGTACTATGGCAAGTCTTCTCACTAGCCCAGATATAAGACAAAAGAAACTGAACAAGGCCAATGACCAAAAATATCCACTGGTGAAGTAACAAAATGTAGTGTAATAACAGCTAGATATATAAGAGCTTTATAAGAGTAACCACCTCAGGATAGCCAGTTTTGTTATCATATCATACCTGTTTATAGTCTATTCTCTTCCTTGGCAGTGTTGTCACATCAATTACATTTTTTGAAGTGAACGGAAATTGGCACAACATTAAAAAGCCTTCACTCACTGCCTGGCAAGCCAATTTTGGAATCAAACATGTTTGAGCTAACATGCCCTCTTCAGGGACAGATATTTTTGGTTTACTTTTGTCAAGAAAAATGAGTTTACATCTTCCAGCTGGGGACATGAAGGACTTTATTCCACAGGTTTGTGAGGCTAGTCAAATTAACCTCTCACATTGGGTCTGACAGTGTACGGCGGTGGTGGCTGTTAAATTCGGCTTGTGCCCAAGGCTGTACCTGAACCTCTGGGTAATACATCTCTGCTATCAACACAGTCACAATAACAGATCACTGATAAGATTATACTGTGTGTGTGTGTGTGTGTGTGTGTGTGTGTGTGTGTGTGCCTATGTGTCACCACTCTGTGGGTACATTTCAATGAACATTGTGGAACAGACAGGCTCTAGCTGCCAACCATTCCTTTGTTTTTGTTTTTTGTTTGTTTTTTTCAGTGCAATCAAACACAATCTTCCAGAAGCACAGGGGCTGACAGAGTTCTAAAAAGAGGCAGAGATGAAGCAGTGAGTTTAAATGTCTGATTCTACAGTCATAGCATAGTTGCTTGGAGAGAAGGTGTTGTGAGAATAGCCTACGCTGCACAGCCTTAAAGAGGCAAAATCATCTTCTTCAGTTAATCAAAGTCTCTCTGAAGACCAATTAGTCACACACAGAAAAAGTGTGATTGATAGTGGCTACACAGAAAAGTGTCACTTCACCCTCATGGGTATTTCTTTATGCATTTTTTGATAGTAGCAGTAGCAAAAAACTGGCTAAAGCTGTGTCTGTACTGACTAATGGTCTTGTTATGTAGAAGCCTTGAAAGTTCCAGTACTGGTGTTTTTGCACTTTTTCGCTCAGTAATAGTGGTTAAGGGTGTGATGATTCACTGCTTAAAGGAATACTCCAACGTTGTGGGCAAAATACCCTTTACTTTACTTACCCAGACTGACACAAGATGTGTGATACCATTTTCACCTCTGTAAGTCCACTGGTTCGTTTCCCATGGGTAGCATTTTGTGTTAGCTTTGCTCTGTCAAAGTGAAAAAATAAACCTTCCAGCAACCCTGAAGCTGTCTTATTTACACGATGTATCAATGTCTTGAATTTCTTTTTTTTAAAGAATGAGAGTCTTCGGAGAACTTAGATGGTTGGAACAATAACCACTAAACACATGTATCATTCTGTCATTATAATTCCTACCATCTAACTTTTCCTTACACAAGTGGCAACAACGCTTATTTAGGGCAACAAATTTGCCCTAAATAAAAAGACAGTGATGTGACAAAGTCTTTTAGGGATTATTTCCTCAATTTCTTCCTGTGGGTGTCAGCTGATTGATAGGGAGCAGAGAGTAACGTAATGCAGAGCTGATATGAAAACTCTCAACTCAGCATGAAATAAGGACCAAACAGAAAGTTTGACCAAACCAAATGATGATTTAATTTTTGCTGTGATGGATTATCTTGCTCTGTGGAAGTGGCTTTCCATACTGTACAAGAATGAATGGAAGCAGATGGCTTTTCAGCAGATGGGAAGAAAATTAGCCCTATGATGTCCAACTATGATGCAGACACCGAAACATTGGTAATTTCCTTTAACAAAGTAACCTACTAGTAGCAAACGCTCCAAACTAGGCAGTGTTTAGAGAGACAGAGAGAGAGAGACTGGAAAGCTAAAATATCATTATTTGGAACATTGTGTGTTTGTGCACACGCGAGGGTGTGTGTGTACATGCAAACCCTTATAATTGTGTGTTATAATTGCATGTTAGCAGTTGGGTGCTGCAGAGTGGTAATGGCATTCTCCACCATATATCTGTGAAGGTGGCCCCCAAGCACAATTTGTCCCTAATAACTTATTCCCTCTGGCCGTCATTCCCATGATGCCCGTCGCCTTTAGTCCCCGTTGCACTCTTCTGTCTGTGGCTGTCCAGCTCCTCATTGTGTCTGCTCACAGCAGATGGGGGCCTTTCAGCAACATCAGCTGGGGCTTAAGCCCACCGGCCCACCAAGATATTAGTCATGCCTCCGGGCTACCAGGGACACAAGAAGGCTAATTGGAAACAGATCACACACACTCGCACTTGTGATCACATTTACATGTGCGATCACACGCGGACGCACGCACACAAGCACACAGGCGAGTGAACCCTGTGTACAGGCAGATACACATGTGCGCACCAACACACACGCACAATATCACACACTTAATTACTCAGATGCTCACACTAATACACTCATACACAATGCGCCGCACACACACTTGCACTCACCACTCTTTCAGAGGCCCCTCCATCTCCCCAAAGAAAGCACCTCAGGGTTAGGGGAAGGGGGTCAGGGTATTGTTTCTTATGAAGAGCATGTCAAACAAATGAGGGAATCCAGGGATGGGTAATGAGAGAGGGATAGAGGGATGGAAGGAAGGAGAGAATGAGAATCCTTTACCTCCATTAATGTCGCCTTTCCTCTCCCTGTATACAGCACAGCTTCTTCCTCATCCTCATTGTGTTAAGTCAGCACAGCGTGAACCCTTTAATGGCTAATAGCAGAGCACACACAATTTCCAATCTGGCTCCCCTTCAACTCTGTGGCTCCCACAATCAACTAACTACTTCTTAATTAGCTCATCAAGGCATGACAGCTAGTTACACACAAAATTACAGGCTGTTTGGGCACATATGCACCCAAATAACCTGCACACACGCATGCACGCACACATGCAAACCACAGAGAGTCAAACTCATGCTAGTTGAAGACGATTTCATGTTGCAAAGTGAGTCTCCAGTCATTGTCTATGAGAAGCAAGTAACCATATGCATAATGGGCCAGAGAGCAACACAAAAGACGCGTTCAGTGCAATGATAAAAGCTGAACAAAGTAATAAGAAGGAAATGAACATGATAAATACTAAAATGCAAAATAGACCTCCATTAACAAATAGTATTAAACAGATTTGCTCAGATGCACACACTCACATAATAAAATAGCCATAAGTGATCGCTTATCACCATAAGCGATCACTTTTGAGAGAGAGAGAGAGAGAGAGAGAGAGAGAGAGAGAGAGAGAGGGAAGTGTTTTTTTACTCAAATTGTTGTATTTATTTTATTTTATTCCAATTTCAGTTTTCATGCTTGTATATGTAATCATGTCTTTTAGCAACTCATTAATTTTGTTTCCATCATGCTGTGCACACTTGCGACAAATTTTAGTAAAGATGCTTCACCCAAAAAATAAACACCATGATATTGTTACCAGGAATGCATTTTTTCTTAGATTAAAAAAAATCCTCTACAAACTCCCACCTTGAGTTGTTGTAGTACATTTGTTGTAGGCTGCTACTTGTGTCTTGGCATTGCTTTAAGATGTTGTTATAGTGTGTGTGTGTGTGTGTGTGTGTGTGTGTGTGTGTGTGTGTGAGTGTGTTCATTGCCTTTTGCAATGAACTTTTTTATTTATGTTTTATTTGATCTATCTACAGTATCTATCTATCTATCTATCTATTTAGGCTATGATATTTTAGGCTATGATTTTTACTACCTGGAAACCCAAAAATAAATCCAGAAGAAAGAAAGAAAGAAAGAAAGAAAGAAGGACAGATGTGTTTATATCACATAAATTCACTAATAGAGGTTGCACAAGGCCTGAGGAGCCTGTAAGTGTGTGGTGTCTCTGCTCACAATTGGTGGGTGTTCCCTTAAGCAAATTAAACTACAGTTGCTCACACAACTGACACATGCGGCACTAGGAGTGCAAAGGACAGCATAGTAGTGGTATGAAGCAAATGTAGATAATTGGGCAGGGTGTCTACAGTGTACTAATGCTAAGGGTAGTCGGGGGAAGTAGAAAGGCTGAATGGAGCATGGTGGGATAGACTGACACACACAGGGCCACAGGTGCTGGCAGCACTGTGCCATTCCTGGTGCTGACACCGGGATGATTTTACCGGAGTCCATGAAAGATAATATGGAGGAATAGCATACAGGAATATTGAACATTGCGCAGAAAACCAAGAAGGTGAAGCACACTGGTTCGAGTAGAGGTGACTTCCAAAATCTCTGCCTCTGCCTGTGTCTTTATGTCTTTCTCTCACTGTCAGATGATGTGGAACAGAGTGGAGGATGTCATTCAGTGTCTGCCAATTAAATAATGCCCTGGAGCGTGCTTCGCTAATACAGCTAATTTGTGTATATTCAGAGATAGTGTCGCGTGGGTGGAGGGGGGGAAGAACGTATCTGTTCTCCGGATGGGCCAACTCAGCAGAGCACAGGGAGCGGTGATGGACAGCAGCTGATTAGGGGAAGTCCAGAGCAGGTTAGGTTTGCTCCTGTGCCCCAAGGCTTTGTCAAGGCCAAACCACCAAACATCTCAGCCAACGGCACAACCCCCCTCCCCCCCCATGTGTTATTTATTCATTCACTCTGGGTGATGTGTTGACAACCCAGGGCTGCAGAGAGTCGTGACGAACAGGATATGATTGTTTAGGGCTGATTGCACTGCGTTGCACCGCTCTGCAGTCCATTGGGCTTACCACTCACACTGTAAATTAGGCAATGAATGACATTACAGTGAGCAGAGGAGGAAGGGGGAGGGACAGGCAAGCACACACACATACACTAATGCAAGCAGAGCTCCGAACAATCCAGAAACAGATTGCCATATTGGACAGGTGTCATGTCAACTCAGGACAGCGAGCTGGAATTTGCCTCGAGCACTGCTTCTACTTTCCTCCTCTGTGATCAGTAAGGAATCAGTAATGAATTAGATATAATAAGAAGAGATACAGTATGAACAGTATGATGTGATACAATATTGTGCAGTGAGACACAAAATATGATTATACAGTTCAATACAATGTGATACATTACGATATGATATATGATATGATTTGATACAGTAGGACGTGTTACAATATGTGATATGATACGAGACGATATGATATGATGCGAAACGATATAGTACGATACAGTATATATAATATATCGTACAGTACGACATGATATGATATACAGTACAATACAGTATGACATAATATGATATGGTACAGTATGATACAGTATATTATATGATACAATACAGTACGACATGATATGATACAGTGCAATACAGTACGATAAAATGTGGCACGATACAATATGATATGATTTAATACAGTACAATATGACAAAATACAGTAGGATACAATATGATACGATGCAGTACCATATGATACGATATGATATGATAAAATGCAATTCAGTATGATACAACAGAGTACGATATGATACGCTACAATACGCTAAAATACAATGCAACACGATAAGCAATGCAGTATGTTAACAATAAGATATGATCCAGTACAAAGTGGGATGAATTTTTTGATTGAATCATTTAATTAACTAGCCAGTACACAGTAAATATATCACACCAGATTTAAATACAAACAAATTTTCATCTGCGATATAATACAATATAATATATGATGAGACATGATGAAACATCATAGATCTTTGTGGGGGAAATTAGATCATTGCAGCACCAAAAGAAATTGGATCTAGGATATAGGATATATATATATTTAATTTTGTTTTAAGGATAACAGCTTATAGATACTGGAATTTATGTAAAATGTCTGGATACCTAAATATCATACTGCAAGTTTTCATGAGTTGCAGCATCTGGTTAAGGTACATTGAGATATTGTACAGCTATTATATATCTAACCATCATGTCTTAATTCTCAGCAGTGGATAAATAGTGTAGGAGTTACAAGGAAGCAACAAAAATACCACAAACCAGTATAACTGAAATTTATGACAGCAGGGATGCTGATTGTAGCCAAAAGGGGAGGAGGCATATGCATTCAATCAATAATCACATTATGCAAGACTGCATGAAATTGGGGATATTAAAAGAAAATTCTTTCTCTGTGGAAGTAAACAGATAAATTGAAAAATTCTCATAGTGAAAGTGAGGGCAAGAATTAGATTAGGACTATGTTGTGTATGCAAGTACAGTCACTTATATTAGCCCAAGTCTGCAGCATTGGCTCTGTGCCGCCTGTGTGCACCAGGTTCTCTTAAACACCCTGGTTTCAGAGTAAGTAGGTGTCTAATGGGTTTTGGTGAGTGTCAACTGGACGCAGATGATGGCCCTAGAGGCATTGTGGGATGGACCCTTTTGGCATGGCCCCTTCCTGGAACAGCCACCTCATAGGTGGTAGGGCCTAGTTTCCTAGTCACCTGAAAAGGCCCCTGCCATTTGGACAGCAGCTTGCTTTCTGCAGTTGGTAGCATCACCAGCACCTGCTGTCCTGGTATGAAGCTCCTGTCCCTAGCAGTGCGATCATACCAGACTTTCTGGCTCTGCTGGGCCTCCTCCAGGTGTTCCTGTGCTAAAGCACTCATTTTTTCAAGTTTCTCTCTCATGTTAAGAACATACGAGACAACATTCACTTGCTCTCCTTCCCTCTTATCTCCCTCCCAAAGTTCTTTAATCAGGGACAGAGGTCCCCTTACCTCATGGCCGTACAGAAGCTCAAATGGTGAGAAACCAGTTGAGGCCTGGGGGACTTCCCGATATGCAAAAAGAAGGTAGGGCAGCCATTGATCCCAGTCTGACCCTGTGTCATTGATGAACCTGCGGAGCATTTGTTTAAGAGTCTGGTTAAAGCGTTCTGTTAACCCATCTGTTTGTGGATGATAGGGAGTGGTGCGAATCCCTGTTATCCCTAGTAGATGATAGACATCCTTCAGAAGTTTTGACATGAAGTTGGTGCCCTGATCAGTTAGAATTTCACGTGGGAACCCCATTCTTGCAAAAAACTGCACCAAACAGGAAGCAACATTCCGCGCTTTAACAGTTTTTAATGGAAAGACCTCTGGGTATCTAGTGGCATAATCTGTAATCACCAGCATAAATCGGTTCCCTGCCTTGCTCCGTTCTACCGGCCCCACAATGTCCATCCCTAACCTTTCAAAGGGAATACCAATTACCGGTAAGGGCTGCAGGGGAACTCTAGATGGACGCTTGCTGGAGGTCTGTTGACATTCTGGGCAACTCCTACAAAAGCGGGCAACATCAGTACGCAACCCAGGCCAGAAAAAGTTCCGCTGTACACGTGCAATGGTTTTATGCTTTCCCAAGTGGCCTGCCCAGGGAATGGAATGAGCAAAAGTGAGGACTGTATCCCTAACTGCCCGAGGGACCACAAGTTGCTTCAGTGACCCCTGCTGACGATACAGTATCCCATTCTGTAGGAAATAACCATCATCCAGGTTATCCCCAAGTTCAGTCTCTACCCCCTCCTTGGTACTTTGGAAGCAAGAAGCTAGTGTTGGGTCCTCCCCCTGCATCTTAATGATGTCATTCGGGACCTGGAAGTCTAGAGGTAGAGTGGGCTTTGACTCAGTGAGTGGCTCTATCACTGTGTGGTGAAACTTCTCAAGCCTGCGCTGCCTACGTGATTTCCGAGGCTTCCCAGGCCCAGCTTCAATATCAGTATCGAAGAAAGGGAGAGCAGCGAGGGGGTTGATTTCCTTGGCTCTAGCCCTAGTAAGAGCAACATTGCAGGCCTTGGTTGGACGAATCAAATCCAAGAGTATTGGCAAGTCACGTCCCAGAACCACCGGAAATGGCAAACAGTCAACAACGCCAACATTTAACAGAAAAGCCTGCCCCTCAATTTTAACATAGATGTCTGCAGTGGGATAGGGCTTCTCATCACCATGAACACAGACAATAGGGACAGTCCCTTTAGTATGTACCAGGTTTGGAGGGATAAATTGGCGCTGAACTAGGGTTTGATCGCTGCCAGTATCAATCAGAGCCCTGAGCTCCTGACCATTCACTTCCACACTTGTCTCCCGCCTTTCAGCCTGATCTTCTGACTCATACACAACTTTAGGGCGAGGCACAAAGCACATTTGAGAGATCTTAGCGGGATTCTTAGGGCACATAGGCTTGGTATGTCCTTCTAGGCCACACAAATAACATGTGAGGATCTTACCAGCTGACTTAAATGAAGGGCTTGCAACAGTCTGATTCTCCTTTGTAGTGGGCTTACCCACAGTTGTGGTTTTTGACCCCGGATGAGCTGACCCTGGCCTCCGGAGATCCTTGACTCCCCTCCACGAGGAATGACTCCAAGGTTGATTCCTGCGCCTGGCTGCTACAAAGACATCCGCCAGAGCAGCCGCTTCTGCAGCAGTATGGGGGTCGTGTTCCTTGATCCACACTTGAAGATCCGGTGCCAGCATCCTCAGGTACTGCTCTAGAATGAGAAGCTCACAAACATCTTGAATAGATTTCCCCTCAGGTTGAACCCACTTGTTAAAAAGTTCTTTTAACCTTACATACAGTTCCTTTGGGGATTCATCAGGTTCAACATCAAGTGAACGAAATCTTTGTCTGTATGTTTCTGGATTAATATCGTACTTCTTCAGAATAGCCACTTTAACTTTAGCATAATCTAAAGAGTCATCTAGATCCATATGAACATATGCACTTCGAGCTTTGCCAGTCAGCAACGGCACCAGACGGAAAGCCCAATCAGTTTGGGGCCACCGACAGGCTGTAGCAAGACGCTCAAAAGTGATTAAAAAGTGTTCAACATCATCAGAATCTGTCAGTTTTTCAAGCCGGGGCTCTTGTGTAAACCTCAACTGACCTGCTCCAACTCCATCCAAACTAGATGGAAAGTTGACTGTAGGCAGAGGGACATCAGTGTCGGGCCCTTCCGAATCTTGGGTATCTAACTCCTGTCCAGGTTGATCAGGCCTGGGAGAAGTTCGGGCTTGTACCTCCATTTGGAGGAGACCAAACTGGTGCTGAAGACCTTTAAAGCGCTGTTCCTGGCGGGCGAACTCCTGTTCCATACGAGATTCTCGAGCCTCTTGCTGCCCCATATGGGCCCTTAATATGGCAGCCAGGTCGGCCATGGTTGGTTCCCTTGCCTCGTCTTGGTCAGGCCCAAAACCACCGCCAGCCGCTCCTTCACGCCCCAGTTCACTGCCACCGGCCTGGTCTTCAAGCTGCGCATGTTGCTCATGTCCACCATGGCCTTTTCCACCTCTTGCTGCCTTCTTCATGGTTTAGAATTGCAGACAAAACAAAAAGTGGAAGAAAAAAAACTACCAACGTCCTTGACTGGAAGATCCCACCACTGCCACCACATGTGAGGGACCGAACAGTCAGGCACAAAAGACACGGTAGTTCAAAAAATGTGAGTTTTATTTATTCACCCCCAAAAGTCTATTCAAACATGGTCAGATCATCAACACCCTGTGGAAAAGGGTGGCAACCACCAGGACTGACTGAAGCAGGGGGCTGCCATCCTCTCACGCCCAGGCAAAAAAACAGACCGACACTAACAACGTCACAGGGAACATATATACTAGTCTGGCCAGACCAACAACAACACAAGGG
>OMLF01012950.1:41867-62433 GCA_900302615.1 Holocentrus rufus | reverse complement strand
CGTGGTTTGTTTACTCTGTTGGAAATCCACAACAAAGAAAGATGCTTCACTCCCAACAACAAGAGGCATTCAACCAAGGCTGAGTGTGGCGTAGGCGTACTGACACACACACACACACACACACACACACACACACTTCTCCATGTAAAAGAAGCTGTTTAAATCCCTGGGCGGTTTTAGAGACTTCATCTTGAATTTGACTGAGAGGGAGCATCCAGTCTTCTTTATAACGTCGTCTTCTGTCTCAACCATAAGTGCACACATACACACACATAAACACAAGCACACACACACAAACACACATGCTATAGATTGTAGACTATCTGTGTGCTAATAAAGATATTATTCATATTTTAGTCCTGTCTGGTGTGGATCCCCCACACTCACTCAGACAAACACACACGCACCCACACACACACACACCCCTATGCCTACCCCAGGACCCCCGCTAGATAGGCCGTTGAGGTGAAAGCTGAAGGTAATGGTTTCCATTTTCCCTTAATGCCAGTGGGTCAGGGAGCGGCGGCAGGGCAGAGCTTCATTACAGCAGCCCAGCAGGGCCTCCTTGTCTCCTGGAGGAATTCATTACATCCCCGCCCCCCACCCTCCTTTATGCTTGTACCACAGCAGAGTCCTTTAAGGTGCTATAAGGGCTGTAATGTTCACACTAATGTTCACGCTCCTCGATAGAAAATAGTGCTTCCTCGAATGCACTGATTAGGAAAAGCAAGTCTCCCAGCGTGTGTTTTGTTTCCATGAGCACAAGCTTCAGTGGCTGCTGTTACCAGTGTTGTATGTGTTAAGTGCCACACTAAGTCGAAGTGAACCAAAATTTGAAAGTCAAACATGGCACTACATAAATACACATATTTTTTTTTATTTTTTGGTTTATTTTTTGGTTTATTTACACTCCACACCATAGGGAGTGCATAGGGAATCTGAGAACCTGGGATAAAATAATGGTGACCAAAACTTTGACAAAGGTGGCTGAGGGAATATGAGGATTTATACAGATTTATATGTGCTGCATTTGATAATTCTTTGGAACTAGTAGGAAAAATCAAGTTAATGGCCTTTTGAACTGAAATTTCTTGTCGCAAAGTCAGGCGAGTTTTGTAAACCAATTCACGTCACTGTCAACGGAAAAATTATATATTTTTTTAATAATGTATGTTTTCAAAAAGACTTCAGTGGCACTTTACAACCCACTGCAAACAGTGTACCTTGACTCTCCATGCTCAGCCACTGTTAGCAACTTCTTTGGTGTCACTCTCTCCATTTCCATTGTGTTGGTCGGCTCCGCTGATAAGTTTCCTCAACTTTAGAAAGCCGCTCTGCCTCAAAGGAAGCTAATCACAGCTATGGATGCCATGTGGCCATTCCCCATTTAATTTAATGTGAAAAGAGTCGCTGCCAGTTTCAAAGAAGCCGAACGACTAAACATCCTTTTAAAAAGATTCACTGTAGCACTAAACTTGTTATACACAGACTTTATGGTAGTGGTAAAAAGTGAAAAGCTTTCAGAATGTATTAAATTCCTCAAATAGCAATATTAAAGAATGTTTTTTAAGGAACATATTCGTTCTTGTTTTTTTGTTTTCTGAATCACCATTTTATTTATTGTGACAAATCACTGCTTCTTTGAGTCATTAAGGGTGTATACACAACTGCTACCCTGACCAATGAACCCTTGAAAAATTCCCTTTTCTCTATGCACTGTCAACCCTCTCATCCCCCACACAGCACCGCCAACACACACACATGCACACACACACACACACACACGCTGACTGATTAATGGGAGCTCATATGAGGTTACTGTGCTCAGGTGCCCTGCTCCTCATCTCCCTCCTTTGTCTACAGCGGCCTTGTGCACATAACATTCATACTGATCCACTCTCTGCTCCTCTATTCCGCCGCCTCATAAACACACCGCCAAAGGGGCCGTTCTTTTTTTTTAAACTGTCTAACAATGCAAAATCCATTTACACAACTTTGGTGAAACGGCAGCAGAATTTCGCCGCCGTCCTGTGAATCCCAGTGTGCTTCTGTTTTTCTCACTTGAATTACCGGCCCCGCTATGTGCTGAGCGAGCTTCATAACTGCAGGACTTAGAAAGCTTCTTCAGAATACATTCATTTGAAAAACGCGTGGCAGTCAATTGGAAAATAAGTAACCTGTTCTTAGCACTCCGAGTGAATTCATGCTTTTGCACTTTTCATTACGCCTGTGGTATTTTGTGGTCAATTATGAGGCCTGGAATAGCTATATTGTATCAAATTTGTTGGTGTGTGTGTGTGGTTGCTGTTTTTTATGTGTAAATGTCTGTTGACGCCACATCCACCATATCTGCTGGGCTGTACGTGTTTTTAATCTTTCTATGCCTGGAATGAAAACTACCTTGAAGGGACAAATAAAGTTTATGGAATTGAATGGCTGCCACACTGACTGTATGGTGCACTGGGCGAAGATTTGAACGGTGGATACACAATGCAGGAAGCAGGCTGCGTGCCCGGGCTGTGTTGCAGTTCGCAGCAGCCACTGGGCCCAGGGGACATCTAGCTTAAGGGCTTAGCCAAGGGCTGTCGACACAGTCACGGGGTTAATGTCAGATACACGGGGGTAGACACACACACAAACATACACGGCTTCACCTTCAGTGGCCGACCACATGGCAGCAGAGGGACGGATCTTTGGGCTTCATCGTATAAACCATTGTTTCCTCGGCTCACATTAAAAAATAAAAAAATAAAAAATCAGCCATTGCGGCGGTAAGAACAACTCCTCGCGCTTGATTGATGTCTTCAATCTCATCACGGTTTCCTCCCATGCATTATTATTATTTATCTTCCCCGCCGCGCATGTGAAGTACTTTGTTTCCTCTGCTAATTCAATCTACAAGGTGGGAAGGAGGATGGATTGAGCGACAGATTAGTTTTGGTCGGGGCGTACACTGACACAACCTCACATGTGCCGTAGGTTGCCGCACAAGGGATAAGCAAGTCAAGGACAGGCAATTTGTCCGAGGTGTAAATTAATTTGCAGCATTAAAAAAAATGGATGGAGATATGGAAATGGAAGTAATTAAGATGATAGATTGGATGCAGCGTGGAGATTCATGTGTCTTTTGCTACGCTGCTCCCGGGGCGGGGATTCGCACTCATAAGCGTGAGTTCAGATGGCTCAGCATGCACCGGGAGCCGGGAGATTTGTTGCACTCTTTTGTTTTGCGGCTGGGAAGGTGGCGTCCGACCAAGCCCGCGTGTATAGCCGTGTTTTCCACTTTGTGCAGCACTTCGTTTCCTTCACCCCACTTGCTGATTTGTTTTTGTTTTGATGCACTCTCATTCTCAAATTAATTATTTGAGTCTCTGACAGCGGCAGACATTATGTGACAGTTTAATGTGAGTTTGTTTTGAGGCTCTAAAAAGGATTGTTTTCTTGCGTCGCGCTTTGAGTTGCCCCATAAATCTGTCAGCAGCGATGCTTTATTTGTATTTCTTTATCTGGAGTATTCATGACATATTCTGTTGTTTTAATTGCTTGTTATCTTCAGTACTCTGTTCAGTTCTTATCTGTATCCTTCACTGTGCTGCTGCAACTACCTGATTTCCACACGGGGAATCATTAAAGCTGCAGCCATTACAGCAATAATTGAAATTGCAAAAATGCAGACCATTTAGCCTCAACTGGCAAAAACCTTGGAATAAGCAGTAATTTATCAGTAAGTAGGAGAGATGTGGAGCTGCAGACGTGGCTCTGAAGCAGGAAAATGATTTACAGCAGGCCCAGATCCTCCCTAATCTTAACCTAAGCAGATCCATGACTAAACTGAACTATCTTTAACTAGTCTAAAAGCACAGACTTTTTTCACAGCAGCTATTTTAATATAAAACAGTAGAGCAAGCACAGGTGTTACTAATGACATTAATGGTTCTGTTCCATTTAAGTGTAGCAGAGTCTTTCCAGTGAGCCTGGATGAACAACAGCAGGACCCTGACTCTGTTAGACCTAAATGGAATGGAACCTTAATTAATGTCATTAGTAACACCTGTGCTTGCCCTACTATTTCATGTCAAAATGGCTGCTGTGAAAAAGGTCTGTTGGTCTAAAACTGTGGTTGGTCAAAAACCGTTGGGTCCCTAAGGTCCCTTTCACACCTGCTGTGTTAAGTCCAGATGAATCAAATCCTTGTGTGTTTAGACCCCCTCTAGGTGAGAACGCCCTAATCAAACCCTGGTGCACACCAAATAATCCAACCAGAGTCCACTCGAAAGAGATCGTCACAGATCAGTTCCATGCGAACTCTGGAGCTGTTATTTTGAAGTGAGAAAGGTAATCTCACCAATGCCTGATTTGTATTAATGGAAATGACAACTGACAAGGCATTACAGAACCTCAAAAGAAGATCAAGTTCAAGATGGTTTAGAGCCCTTAAATCACTGTTGCAGTCTCAAAAGGCTTTCCAGGCCCACAGTTCATAAGAAACAAAAGTGGGAAGAGCAGGCATATGTTGGAGCCTGGGAGTCTACTGTACCCGGTTTGTCCCCCTCGCTATGCAGTTGTGATATCATGTCACTGCTGTACTGTACTGCTTTCGTACCATGTAGACTAAACACACATGACACTCCTGAGTCTAAGCAGTCCTGACTCAAATTAACCCTCTGCAATTTTGATCGCTGCAGCTTTAAAGGGCAATGATGACCTGATCATCTAATCTACATCTCATACAAGTCAAACTCCTCAAGAATGTACATGAACACACCTGCAAATGCCCTAAAAAGGAGCGGGGCCTTAACCACCCATGCAGTAATCAGTATGAGTGGAGAGCCGTCTGAATGAGTCAGTGATAAACAGGCCTATTACTGAGCTCTGATTGACCACTCCATGGCTGAGCCCACTCACTCCAAAGATAGTAGAAGCTATTTTACTGCCCCGCTAATCTTTCCCAACTCCTCGTATTTTATTTCCTCATTGGCTTTCTCTTCTCTTTCCCTCTCCTCTCTCGCTCTTTTATCTCCTTTCGCCTGGCTCTCAAGGTCAACAGGTTTTTTGCCTCTATTTAGCCAGCAGAGGACCAATCCATTGAATCTGGTGCGATCTTTTTTTTTTTTTAACAAGGCGCTTTCACACAGACTCCGACAAGCAATTCCCCCGCAGTTTGAAATAGGATTGGTAGCCATTCTGAGCACGCACTCTTTGTCCGTCTCACCTCTTTGTGGTAACTAAAAAGCAGGTCGGGCCCAACAAATTGAATTTCTTTTCTTTTCTTTTTTTCCTCCCAGTGATGTTATTTGTTCACTTAATCTTTTTAGTGAACAGACGCAGGCATTGCTCATCATAAGCTTCTGATCTTAACGTCCCCTCATTGAAACACCAAAGACTCTTCCTCCTTCACCTTGGATTGTTTCAATATTTCTTTCTTTCTCTTCTTGTCTCCTTTCTGGAGGCGAGCAGCCTCTCATTCCTCTCCATTTCATCCCCATATCCCTCTTTTAGGCCTTGATGTGGTACCATTTCTCTTCTAAAAGTGAATTTCTTATCCCATGCCCCCAAAATACCTCCCTTCACTCTGCTTCGCGCAATGATCTTTGATGAAAATTGAAGCCAAATACATAAATAATGACATATAGCTCCGCTAAAACACTTCACTGAATCTTTCACGGGCTAAAACTCGGCTCCCCTATTCTCTATTCTCTCTTCCCTCCCCGCTTTCTCTCTCCCTCTCCGTGTTTTTCCAGAAACATTTATTAGGAAGTCGTGTTTTAGTCCCGCGGCTGTGTACGCGATCACCTCTAGCCAAACGTTTCAAGAAATGTAGGTAGTCGGGGAAGCATCATTAGCATAATTTCCCAGAGGCGCACTGAGCTTAATTATCAACATGGCTGTGTGCAGACTACAGCACAGCTCATCACATTAGGATGGAGTCCCTGCTGTTTATGCCCACGCTCTGCCAGGTCCCAGCTGACTACCTGGAGATGCATAGCTGCATACAGCCCAGCTCCCGGCAACTCCCAAACTTTCATCTTCCGCCCAACTCTTCCTCTCCGAGCGCACCGAGGGGCCGTATGGAGCGAAGTCATCCTGCTTTTGGGTTTGCGAGGCATCAGAGAGTGAAAGACTTTGGTGGGCCATCTGTTGCTTTCTATACGCGGCGCTGCCTGTGCCACTTGCACTTTGGCTGCATCTCTGTTAAAAGGTGATCGGTGTTCTTTGTAGGGACGTACAATAGCCCGTCATCTGAGTCAGATGGGGTCACACTCGGCCTCCTCCCGCACTCTGCCACCCCGGAGAGCGAGGGAAAAGTGTGTATATGCGTGTGTGTGAGAGACGGACATCCATCTCTACACCATCTGCGTGTCGATAGAACGGGAAATGGAAATAGTCCACTGTGTGCGGCCGGTGAAAAGGCAATTTCCTAGAGACACAGCACATTTCTCCACTGGCCTTTATTCTGCGTTCATTACAGGACACACACACTCACATTTCCAATAACACACATCAGCAAGTACGCAGATTGATTTGATGAAGCAGTTTAAAAGCACAGAGTTGTTTCTGATTTACCTGTGAACGCTAGCCCGATAGTTGAAGATGCTGTGTCTATGTATATTTGTATGCATATATGTGTTTATGTGTGTGTGTGTTGATGTGTGTGCACAGTCTGTGTATGTGGGTCACCCTCCGCGTTCGCTCCCGCAGGCTGTTGCTGTAAATAAGTGTCTTAAATCTGGGTTATTACTAGCTACGCTGGATGAGACAGAAATCAACTCACCTGTCCTATTCACGCACAGCACTCGCTCACGGTATTAAAGGGGACAGGGAGACGAGAGGATAAAAATGTGGAGAAGGAAGGCACCCTCAGAAAAACAGCAGTTTTGATGTATCGCTTTGGGCCTGCATCTGTAATTAAGCAATATTTCTCGGCATATGTTGCATGTCACTGTGTTTCATCACTGCCCAACATGGCTGGCAACACAAACAAATGAGCGTTGTGTCAGCAAATCAAGATTTATTATACATATTCGCCGTTGTTGTTTTTGCATTCACCCCAGACTTTACCTGGAAAAAAGGCATTAGCCTTGGTGGAAGTGAAAAATAGGTTTTTGTTTTTTTTTTCCCTCCGGCTGCTTTGTTATTCAGGTAATGTGACATCAAACAGGTATGTGGTTATGCAAGGCGTCTGTCTGTGTAATCGAAGGAACGACACGGCCACAGTATAATGTGTGGGCTCTTTCATGTGCCTTTGAAGTGAACAGTAGCAGCAGATAATGTCCCAATTTGGACAGCGGCCAAATGGAAAGTTCCTTTCAGGAGTGAGTAAACGCTGGGTGCCAATGACACGGATGATGCCAGTAATATCCTCAGGTACACTATGGCTCTGTGTTTTTTTGTCTCTTACATCTCTTACTGCTCTCATCCCAGTGGAGCTAGTGGTCTCGGACAGGCTTGTTAGGTCAGAGAAGATAAGCAGCACAACATTAGTCTATTCTAATACATCCCAGCTCACCCTTCCTGCAAAGCTCTAATGTGCGTTGCATAACCCATCCTGTCTTGTTTTTCAGTGTCAGTGCCTTTGCTCTTGCTGGCCTCTTATTATTAAATGCTTTACAATGCTTGCCCTGCCTGGACGAAGTGAACTAAGCTTCTTTTTTCTAAGCTTCTTCTTTACAATATAAATTCACCCTCTGATCCTTACCTTGGTTTGACTATTGTTTAGACAGTGAATCACCTAGCTTTAATACATGCTACAATACAATGTGCCACTGTACATCTGCCTTCACCATGTGGCATTTGTCTGGACAGGCGTCTACCTGTCTGCCCCTGGGTGACAATAATGAGTACACTTGATATATATAATCTTTAGCCGGAGGGAACAAAACAGACTGATGACACCTGACCATTGGTAAAGCAGGAATTAGATGGAGCTGCATGTGGTGGAGCTACCCATTTCTGGTTCAATCTAATTCACTTCGCCCCATTGCTAACGGAGTTACGGCAGTCAGCGTGGGGTGGTAATAGAGTTTGATCCAAAGCAGAAGTCTTGGCATCGTAATGAACAGGGCCTGGAGGCTCCCAGGATGGGATCTTTAATTAGCAACGTCTAGGGGCGATGGAGGAAATGCAGGAAAAGCAGAGAGATGCAAACAGTAGGATTTGACTGGGACTATAGGGGAATTCTGATATTCCCAACCAAAGAGTTCACCATTGTTTTACTAGGCTGTTGATTTCTGGGAATTCATGTTGAAATATGACACATGAGCAACCGTACGATCTATGTGTGTGTGGTCTGGGCTTCAAGACCTCAGCAGCCCCGTATGATTTTTTGCGTTGGAGGTCTGCTGTGGCCGGCGATGAAATAATGCACCGTCACGCATGGACGCCGGCGGGGTCATCGCACACCTTCCTGCCACGTAACCCCATTCAATCTCTCTCTCATTCTCCCTGCTCTGAGGCTCGGTTTCACCGTGTCTGAGAGCCAACTTTCCATCTCTCACTAGATCGCAGAGAGAGAGAGAGAGAGAGAGAGAGAGAGAGAGAGAGAGAGAGAGAGGTGACCAGTCATGGGAGGAGAGAGAGTGAGTCAAGGTTAATTTAGTTAAACTCGCCGCCGAGACGTTGGCAGGTGGTACAACGCTTTCTCCTCTGGTTTATTTAATTTTGCTGCACTCTGCTGCAACGTAGGCTTCCGCTGCGACGCACACACACACACACACAAAAAGGAGAAACAAACACAACAAAGGTATACGCTGTTCATTATTGTACACAAAGGCATCCGCCGCCTTGCAGCTACCTGTGAAAACAATGAAATCTAGTGCTCTTGAATGCTCCCGGCTGCTTTCCAAATCGATATTTTACTCCCAGAGTCTGAGGTCTGAGTGCACTTCAAAGCTGCTGAAGTGTGTCTTCAAACAAGTTGTCAGTCATAAAAAAATAATAAGCAACTGTGAGTAATCCAGGGATGTTTTTCTCAAGGTTTGCAGACTTCAAGGATGTCAAATACTGAAAATACAAATGAAAAATGAATTTTAGAAGCGCCAAATCATGCAGCCTGACTGCAATCATAAAGAGCATGCCTACACAGAATGATATTGGTGAACGGGTAGGCCGTGTTTTTTCCGAAGGAGATTTACTGACATTTACCACTTTGCTTTGATTGTGCAGTTCTTGTATGCCCACAGGCAGAAAAGAAGCAGCAAAAACCAATATAGCGATGGTCCCTTCAGCAATTTTCTTCCACTAGTGCTGATTTCTAGACTTTATCCATATTTATGTACTGGAACAACAAAAGGCAAAATCAGCCATTTCTGCTTGTCAAGACGCGAAGAGATGAATGAATCAAAGCAAAAATCGTACCAGTGGAATTTAAATTATTGACAAACTGCTGTATGTTGTCACCGTTGTTGCCATCTTTCCTGTGAATAAAAACACACCTTGATAAATAAATCCCACTTCTTCTGCGGGACTGTGTCGGGGAGAAATCAATTTGGGACCTGTTAGCAGCCAGCTAGCTTGAGGTCTGTCCATTATTCACTGTCCCATCATCTCTGAGCCATTACAACAGCCCCATGTACTCTGCAGCACTCAGCAGTCCCACCTGATTGGGATTGACATTCACTCTGTCCGCACCTCTCTACTTTCCCCCTCACTTTGGAGGAAGGTCTGGCCAAGCGAGACTACTTTCCTCCCTATTTGAGCTCCCACAATGCAAGCTGTTGATTGGAGCCTGAAGCTTAGTAAACTGTGTCTATTAGGAGGTGGTGGTGGGGGGGGATGATGGAGGCCCTGAATGCTTTTTACTGCCCGGTGGCTATTGTGTAGAAAGCTCTTTAAAACCCCTGTAATTGCATTTTAATGGCAATTTCTTGTGTCTGACAGAGTTGATTAGTGCCGTACCTGTCACCCAACAGTGATTTTAACACTTCCTGATGAAGCTTTCAGCTGGGCCATCTTGGGTTCTGCAATTACCCCTATTGGTTTTGGTAATGCTTGGCAGATTCTTCCTTTTTTTCCAAGATGGTCTTGGTGGCTCAGTTGGTGTTTGTAGTTCATTAACAGCACTTTGATCTCAGCAGCTCCTTCAAATCAACAGCTCCTCAATCTGTTGCACAGTTACCTCTTCTTTACCTTCCCCAGTGACGTCAATAAAGCATGATGCGTTCGATATGTCATGTCAAATGGGACACACACTGCTACCATGGTTGCAGGAGTAATAGATGCTTGCTTTGCACTGTGGTATTACTTTATATCAGCCCCTTTCATTCTACTGTCCCTTTTTAAGGTCCATCCCTGCTCATAGTGGGCCTTTCATAGAAGACTACAATGCACCTTCACTTACTTACATTTGCAGAACAGAGACCTCATCGTTATGTAACCGCGTGTTATGAACGTACAGCAGGCAAAGCGTGCCGTCAATCATTGGGTCATTCATGCATGTGAATCCACTTCGATTGGTTTAACCCTTCTCGCTGTTTTACACCAAGTCAGAAACAATCAAATCGATCTGTGCGTAGAGTTTTCAGCTCACCTATGAGCTTGATTGTACAGTTTTTCAACCGTTCTGCTCCCATTAAGAGCCGGTCAACCTGAGCTGCAGCTTATCTGATCCAGACAACAACTGCCCTCCTGCTCTCATTGATAAAATCCAGCCTTCACATCGCGTCCCTGCCACTTGTTAGAGACCACTGCCTTGATTTCTTTTCTGCATCTGCTTCGTTGTTCATTATTTATCCATTCAGGGGAGGTTCTTTATCAAGGTTTTGCTTTAAATGCCATCGTTTCATTGTGGGACGGGACTGGCCTTGGATGGCAAGCGCATGCCAGTGTCTTTGTGCGCCATCCCTACAAAAGGCAATGATAGTTTGATAAAGAAGGTCATTAAAGTGTCATTAGCCAGTGAGCTTTTAGTCGCCAGGGCCTTTGCAGATAAAACACGGGGCCATTCGGAGAGCTGGGAGGGCTGGGCATTGAGGTTGGGATACACAAGGCTGAGAGTCAGACATAACCTCAGTGAACTCCATGGAGAGACACAACGCCAGGCCAGTCTAAACTCTAGACGAACTCCACTTAAGAGATATCGCTCACTTTGGTCCTCCACAATTCTTTCCCTGCTTTTTTTTTTCCTCTTCACGATCATTCTGCCTTTCTGTTCTCTGCAGTCTATCCCAAAGCCCCCAGCGTCAGACCACATCAAAGAAAGCTTCTTGCACCCCGCTCCCCTTTACTGCTGGCAGAATGCTTCACTGCCTACACAGACCATTGATTTGATACTTGTTCAGCTATTGTACCTCTCATTTGAGCATTGCGTTCCATCAACCATGTAGTGCTGCCCTTCATTGTAGGAAAGCTGATGTCTCATGAAATCAATATGGCGTAACAAAAGATATGTTTGTTGTGCTTTCCAGACAAGTGCTCACTCCCATAGGTTCAAGCTTTTCCAGTTACCCCACCTCCCCAAACCTGAAACAACTAAGACACTTGGTGTTTGAGTGGAAATCCACCCGGCGCTCAGAATGACTAAGAGCAGCGATGATGCTCTGTGGTGCAGTCGATAACTGCTTGGCAGCATGGCTGCAAGACTTGACTCTATTTGTAAAAGTGATCTACTCTCTGGCAGCATGGGCACTGAGGGTACTGTCTGGAAAAGCTGATCGACGCAGAAGTGCAGAGCAAGCCTCTGTTTATGCTTCTGTTTTTCCCCCCAAGCCCTTGAGTTTTGGAAAGAGTGCTAATGGATTTAGGGAGACATGACTCACTTTGCATTAGAAAGCACTGTCAATTACAGGTCATCAGTGCTTTTGTTTTCCAATCCATAAAAAGCCCCGTACATCGCCTATGGAACAACTTGTGAAACTGTCAGGGTTGTGATTTATTTTCATATATGTATCACAGGGCAACAAATCACAAGCCCAGAATATATTCTGAGTGCAAATGGAGGCAGCACTGGTGAAGTATCTAAATTACACACTTGACTCTGGGTCAGACTGGTAGCTTTCCCTGCAAAACCTCTACTGCCACCAAGTGGCAACCAGTAAAAAAAAAAGAAAAGGAAAACATGCATGCAGAAGACATCAGGGCGTCTGAAAGAGAATGTAAGGAAAGCTGGATACACTTTAACTAGAAGCAGTAACTTTGTACATCATCATCTCTTATTAAAAATGATTGTTACAATTTGCCTCACACTTGCATGTCTAAACTTTAAACTCATTTCTATCAGCAAGCCTTTTTGTACTATTTTATCCTTGTTTTATGTTTTTATGTCCATTTCATCTTAATTGGTGTTTAAATTGGTTTGTGCTAATCCACTCTGTTTTAATTGGTTTGTTTTTATCTTTTTTATTATCTTTCTGCTTTCTTTGTGTGAAGCTCTTTATAAACATGATTTAAAAGGTTCTATTTAAATAAAGTTTTATTATTTATTGAAGGGAACACGTCAGAATTAAGTGATTTCAGCTATACACCATGCCTCTTTATCTTTGCATGTTTTTATTCATACTTTCCCTTCACAGAATGTTTGAATGTACCGTGGGCTGTGGTTTCTTTGCATCTGACCCAGTTCCTCTTGTCTCCCTTGCAGTGTTCATCATGGGTTCTGGTCTGCTGGTGTACCCTTTTGGCCTAAACTCCGCCCTGGTCAGGTCCTTCTGCGGGGACTCGGACATCTACTACGCGGGCGAGTGCCAGATCGGCTGGGGCTACATGCTGGCTATTGTAGGAGTCATGCTCACTCTCTTCTTGCCCTTTTTTGCCAAATATGCACCAAAGGAGCAGCTGTCCCCGACCCCTTTGCCCACTCTCTTATAGTGGATTGAATCGATCCCTGGCATTTAACCCTCGACGACTCTTTCTAACCCGTGCTTGATGTCATGGAGAGACGCCTGCATCCTATTTTTAAAGGTGATGCTGTTTGAGAAGCCCCTCTCAGTGAAATTACTGAGCCTGAGACTGAACAACATACACTGTCTTCCTGCATCTATTATCCGATTAATTCAATCTGAACGTTTTAAGTTTCACACTAGTTGTGGGTTTCTCTCCCCCTTGAATCCATGAGTAATATGATTTTATGAATCTTTCCTACAGTTTGACATCTTACAATACATCTGTTCTGGAAATGATACAGTCAGAAGATGCAAAGACAGATGACATCAACATCATTTCACATGATTCAAGCCAGTTAATATAAACATTCCTATCACTGTTTGCAAAGATAAAACATTGAAAATGCTTAACTACTTACTAAATATTGAAGTGTTTTTTGTGGGTAATAATAAGAGTGGTCCACGTATGTAACATTCCAAAACAGACAGGAATTTGTCTGTGTAAGGAGAGTGGAAACTTGGGAAGCATGAGATTATGTGGCAGCGTGACCTGAACTATCAAACACACGGTTCAGTAGGAGGCTCTGAGGAACATTAGAGACCAAAAGAGCCACTTGCCATGGCCACAAATTGAGGACATTCATGGATCCAGACCCATGCGCCTCAACTTTCAAGCAGTAGCATCTAATGACTTTGCACTGTACTCTGGCATTTGGACTGTAAATATAATCAGGATTTAAAAGAGTTGAGGTTTGAAATTTGAAGTTGGATATAAAATAATACTTTAAAAGATGAACTTTGGCATTTTGAAGGATTTTGGATACTCAGACCTTTCTCTCTTTCCATCTGGATTCCAGAAGAAGTGTTAGCATTCAAAGGCACTGTCATCTGATACTGAAGAAAAAGACCGTACACACAGCATCTGGCCTGCCTAGAAGACAAATGGATACCTATTTCTTCTCCTAACAAGGAAGTGAATCATAACAAATGCGGTAGATGTCAAAAGTAGAGGTTTCAGGGCAGTGTTGTAATAAATTTAATGTTGGGATACTGCATCTTTTTGTCAACCCTCTCCCCAGATTTCCTAAGTGTGATATGATTCGCTTGTTAAACCTTAGCAATTTTTCTTTTGGTGTCTACAACACGATACTAAACACTCTAATTCAGGACAAAACTGAACCAAGCAAAAGGCAGGGAGATATAGGAATATTGTCAAAAATGCATGATAAGTTGGGTTTTGTTAATGGTAGAACAATTGATCTAGATTTTAAATGTGATCTGACCATACCAACTTGTGCCTTTTAACATAACCAAGACAAGTGTTTAATACAATTATCAGGTTATCATCTTCTTCTGCTGAAAAACTGTGGATCTTCTGGTGTAGTGCTTGAATTTTTGTTCCATTACGTTTTTCCCTTGCAGTGGTTAAAGTGTTTCGCCTGTACTTGGCGCAGTATGATCTCATGAACTTGAGAAAATGCTCTAGAAGAAAAAAAAATAGGCCGGTGTCCTCTAATCCGTTAAGGTAATTGCAGAAAGAAGGAAAGAAAGAAAGCAATGTACTTATGTTCAATTATGCCCTGACACGTTTTGCCAATTATCCAGACGAGGTAAATCACTCGAATCGCTATATTAAAAGGCTGTGACATCCAGCTAACGGATTAATTCTTGGCATCCCTGTCTTATGTGATTTAGACTTTGAGTGGCAGAGCTGGGAGCTGTATAAATTGAACTTCGCCTTTGGTTATCTATGTTGAGCTGACACATTATTCACATTATGTGTGAAACATGGCTTAAAATAATTAGCTCTTGAGATAAGCTAATGTGTTAGTGTGTTTTTCGTCAACCCACTTTTAAGAGTTGGAACCATTCCTGTCATGTTCCAAGGACAAAATGTGTACTTCCCTACGTACTGTCCCCGCACACTGCCAATCTCATCAATCTATGCTCCCTTTTCTAGTGAGTGTTTATGTGTGTATTAGTCTCAGATAATGGGTTGGATTTTGCAAATGGGTTGAACTTTAAATATTGCCAAAATTTAGGTTACCATAATGAAACGTCCATAATGAAACATTGAAAATGACTGTGATTTTGTTGCCATATGTTTTGAAAGCAGGTGAGGAAAGAAATGTTGGTATTGTATTGGACCTCATACTGTGCTCGACTGTGGGAATGACTGGCATTACTGCACTGGATTTATTCCCCTATTTGTTGAACCATTGTGTGTCAAGTCTCAGCACTGGTGAAGCTCTGTTTTTGTAGAGTAGAAGTATTGGTTTTTCCATTGTGATGTTTGACTGTAAATAAACTAACTGTACGTGAGCTCACGTGTCATCCTAAACTGCCCCATTTTTCAAAGATATATTTTGAGATATTACCTCATCGACGTGTTTGCTTTACCTGAATTAACCTCTTAACAATGTTTGCTGTTCTGTGAATTTTCTTTGTAATAAAATATTTCATAACTGACAAACAGAGACACTTTTATTTTCAGCTGAGTAAATTAATGTTTTATTCTCTTGGCATATAATTATATTCACAAATAAATTCAGTACCATCTGAGCCAGAACCTGCAAGTCAAAACATGTTGAACTGTAAATAATGTCTTTGCATACCAGAAACTCATGGCAGTGGTGCCCTTTGCAGGTCATTAATTGTATTCATAACTTGAACTATTATAAACTATTACACCCATAACAAGAATACTGTATAACACCAAGTATTGTTCCCATGTACCCTTGTTATCCATTTTTCCCATGAATCTTCTTTCTGCTGTAGCTAGCTATTCGTGTTCAGACTTCACTAAGTGATTTGACCAGCGCCCTCATTTCTACATCGCATGCTCTGACAGCCTCCTGGGCGTTCCTCTGCTCCGAGGGCAGGGCGGGCCTGACTGACACACACATCAGGACATCTTTGCTGCGGTCGTAGTTGCCCACACAGCGGTGAACCTGCCCACGGATCAGACGGGGCAGCTCCTGCTCCTGTGGGACACGAGGCACAGTGCGATCAGACTCGGGAGAGCAAGAGGAGAAGGGCTGGACTGCAGTGGGTTTTGGAAGGCAGATTAAATGATCAATTTTATGGACTGAAGCTGCTGATAGCTGTCATTTTGTATTGGTGCTCGATATCTTTAATGTTCACAACTTCTGTGCCTAAGAACAAAGACAAAAGATTCCAAGTGTTCAGTGTTTTCCCCACACTTATTTTCAGGGTGAACCATGGAGCACTACAAATTTCAACAGACCTTTTTCATAGCAGCCTACTAATCACATTAATTAAGGTTTTGTTCTATTTAGGTACAAAACCTTGATTGATGATTAGTAGCATGATTAGTAACACCTGTGTCAACTACTATTTCATGTCAAAATGGCTGCTATGAAAAAGGTCTATTCAACAGCAAATAATATTAACATCATAATAATGGTAACATTCATCCATTCCTTTGTAAGATATGACTGATATCATTTGTGGTTAGGGCTTCCCAAAGATAATCAATGTAGTATTGACCAGATATGCTGTAATTACCTGTAATCAAACAAAATGCATCATATCCATATTGAAGGTGGACAACACTGACTGGCTGCTCTTCTGTTTACTAATTAAAAGCATATTTCCTCCAGATATATCGGTCTAACCCTATTGGAGAGACTCGTCTCCTTGTTGCTATGGTAACAACACAAGGGACCACTGAGGAAGTTGATGAATTTTGGAGCAAGTTAGAGTGAGCCGTTTCATGTTGTCCTTTGATAAACTCCAGACACATACAACCTGTATCGTGTGAATTTCCTTCTAAAGGGGAAGTGTTTTTCCTTACTCACATTTTCATAGAAGACACACTGCACAACCTCCTTCCCGTCTCTCATGAGGAAGTGCTTGGCTCTGTGGGAGCCCAGGGTGACCGCCGAGTCCAGGGTAGCTGTGGGAGGAACACAGCCTGTTAGAATAATAATAACAGTGTGCAAAGATACAAAAGAGTACATGCACATTAAACAATCTGGCAATGTGTAAACAACTGACCAAATATCTCAAACATGTACGGGGCTTTGTCTTTGAACTGGCTCCAGTGTCTCATTCCATCAATAACAGTCGTCACGATCCTCAATGAGTTCTCAATGGCTGGCTTGCTCGTAGATGACGGCTGTGTCTGTTAAGTAGAGCAAACAAACACTAAAAAAAAGCTGCAAAGATCACTAACAGTATCACAAAATATAAATAATCTACATCATACTTGCAAATAACTGTTCTCAGCTTTCAATTAAATGCCAACAGTTCAGTTTTACAATTCCCACTCTCTTCTCACCTGAGCTTGGGAGGGTGCCACAGTTTGAGTGTGAAATGTGCTCCTGTTTGTCTGTGGCCTGGAGTTGTCAGTACATTGAAATTTCCAGGTTGTGTTTTGAGGCTGGGCTGCAGGAAGAGAAGGCCTGCTGGGTGGCGGGACAGGAGGACGCAGAGGTCTGGACTGCTGGGAGAACTGGTGCTTTGGGGGATTGGCCTGTCTGTAAGCTGACTGCTGACCCATCGGAGAGAAACCGCTATGAGGCTCAGGTTTGCTTTGTGTACTGCCACTGTTGTAGGAGGCTTGGTAATTGCTCTGTCTGGGGTTAACACTGGGCCTGGAGTCCTGCTGTCTCACCGGGTTGCTACACTTTCCCATCTGTGAACTGAAAATGAACATGAATCTCTAACCTTATAAACACCAACCTACAAAACCTGAATTTGAATGCCTTGGTTATGTACAGTCTCTCATCTTTGCCTGTTCTTAGCCTCAGTTCCTGCTGGCACACTCTGTCTCACCATTAGCAAATCAAATCAAAGCAAAGTGAATTAATGCCTCTGTGGCAAACCGATTCCAGATTGGAGTCCAGACTTGTTTAACTTTTCCTCCTGTTTCTTGGCTGCCTAACTAACAGTATTTGAGGATTAACATCAAAATAAGTGTGTTTCTGTTAATATTATCATCATTTTGGTCAATAATAATCATTCTTGACAGACAATATGTTTTCCTACTAGCCCTCTAGTTAACCAGTTGAGCCATTAAGTTAAATTTGGACGCTGTCATATACCTTGAAGAGCATGATTTTTCATATGCTGACATGAATCATGACAAATGGGGCATGATTCTGTCTGCCTGCCTAACTAATGATCCATGGTCAATCCAGCATACCTGGTGTTTCCAGGTTTGTATGGATGTGGTAAGGGTGTGTAGGCTCTTGTTGTTGGGGCAGGTCCAGGGGCAGATCTGCTGCCGCCGTACTGTTGGTATGGCTGCTGTTGCTGATTAGATTGTGTGTTACCCTGTCTGTTCCACTGGTGGTTTTGAGGAGCACATGCACTGGCAGGGAGAGCTGAGGCCTGGTAACACCCAGAGGTTCCTGAGGACAAACACACTCTCAGAAGGAAAAGTACTTAAGAAGTGCAGGTAGTGGTTCATCAGAATCTAATAATGTTGAAATAGCTTTTGGTGCAATCTAGAGTCTCTCAATGCGTCATTAAAACCTCGCTACATGACACAGTCGTGATGGCATGATGAATGCTTTTACTTTAGCTTGACTATGTTTGGCCAAACAGAGAAAGTGTCTCTGCACAAATCTGTTTGGATTGAATGAAAGCTGGTATTAAACAGACATTGTTCTCACATTTCATGTATAGTTTAAACTATCTTTGAGTTATAAGCAAGTACATGACAGAGGAGGCCAACATACACTACTCATAACCAAACGTAAAATAGTACTTGGATATGGAGCATGTATATCTCATTTTATAACATCTGGTCTGTTAGATACAGCAATATCAATGTGTGACACATTTGTGTTTTGTCTTACAAGCTGATTTGAAAAGGGCTTGATGGTGCATGGACCCTGATAAGCCTTTGTACAAGGATAACTGGACAACACTTTTAACTTTTGCTTTGTGCGCACTGCCACCTAGTGACTGAAACAATGCAGAATCTAAAAGAGCCTGACTGCATATGTCACCTGCAGCACTGCCACATGACGCTGAGCTGGTCGGCATGTATTCATTGCGGGAAAAGAATTCATTCTCAGAGGGAGTGGATGTGAGAGGCAGTCTGTTTCTCCTCTTCTGGTTGAAGAGCGGCACAGACAGGCAGCCTGATGGAGAACAAAGAAACACGAGACGGTGCTTTCATCACTCCCATGACCCTGAACATATCACACTTGTCAGTACATCGTTATTATCATTTGGATCAACAAAGTCTGCTGCATAATACAGTGTTTCCTATTCTACTGGATATAGTGGGCCACCACAACCAGCAAACTGACTCTATCATAACAACTGTTTAGCTAAATACTGTTTTATTTTTGTTATAACGTTACACCCTGAAATACCTCAACCGCACCTGTAATTATTTAAACACAAACAACTGACACCAGAGTTAGCCTTAGTTCCATTTTATTTTAAATACATGTGGTGGAGGAGGAAAAGGTTAAAATGTGAGTTTACATGGTGACGAAATAAATACACGAGTTCAGTAGTAACGTTAGTAACTTGGTAGCTACCCAAAAATGCAAAATGATTTCAACACACCTGCTGTTGGCCTAGCTGGCTGGTTTTCGTGTCTTCTCATCTTTGCTGCGAAGAAATAATGGTTCGCCCAATCTAACAGTTGTTAAATACGTGAAAAATAAGTTCAGCAAGTAAAGCAGCACAAAAGCGGGGTCACGTTGTAAGCACTGCTTAAAAACTATTCTCAAACTTTAAACACGGCAAAGTCAGCTCGAGTTTTAGCTAACTAGATGTGACTCAGTTGTCTTGTATAAGTTAACGTTAATTAAGCTGAAAAGCTAAGTGAGCAAACTGCCACGCTAATTAAGATAACTATTAAGACAGCTAATTAGCTTAAGCTAATTTAGCACTGGACCTAGCACTAGCTAATCTGTTGCGGTTGAACGTTGAATTACTAGCTAACCGAGGGATCCAGGACCTCGGACAGCTACAAAAACCGCCAAATTTGCGGTCAAGATCTAGTTGCTGCCTTCAGGTGCTCCTCGTAAATTACCCTTTCTGTATACGCTGGTCGTAAATACGAATTTACTCTGCACTCAAGTGCTTTTTGATCTAACATAATAGGAAATTGAATCCTGTGACAAATAAATAAATAAATAAATAAATTGGGGCTTTTTGTTTGTTTGTTTGTTTGTTTGTTTATTGGAACACACCTCAAACCTTTGTTGCGCAGCGTCAGAAAGGAGAGGAGAAGATACATCAGGTATGTCATTTATGTATTAATGAATTCGCCATAACTCAATACTCGTTACTTTAACTAAGGGTCACATGGTTATCATTATTTCCTAGCGCTTTTTTATCTTTTTTTCTGACTATTCATATACTCTCAATTCTTAATTACAATTATTGGTACAGTACATAAAAGTTGCAGTGATATACTATATATTGTATGGAAAGAGGGTTGGGCTATTTTTCAGCACTATGAGATTAGCTGGTTCATACATTACAGCAATGTGCAAATGTTCAAAGACATTTTAGACAGAATGAAAGATATGCCCAAACTTTCACTGCGCAATGCACAAGCCAAGCAGGTTCTAGACCACAACAATGATTATATTTTATTAGTAGCCTAGTGGTGTGTGTGTGTGTGTGTGTGTGTGTGTGTGTGTGTGTGTGTGTGTGAGTGTGTGTGTCACATGTCTGGTTTGTGGGGTGTGTGTGCAGGTGTTGATCTGTGTAAAATGTCCATGACGCAGCTCCTGTTTTCCACACTTGCAACG
>OMLF01012950.1:18927-41847 GCA_900302615.1 Holocentrus rufus | reverse complement strand
CTCCTAACTATTCCCCTCTCTGCTTGCAGGGGAGAAAGAGTGCCAGTTACATTAACATGTCCACACACAGTCAATTAGTAACTTTACCTGAACTGTTGTTCAAAGGTTAGGCTAATATACTGCATGTCTTTGAAGAAAAATGTGAAAAGGGCATGAACATACAGTGGTTTGAGGTGATTTGTGCAAGAATTACACATGTTGCCTCGATGACTCCTTTTCATTGGCATTAGAGAACCATGTATTCTAGTTTCAGCTGGCACTGCAGACTAATTTGAGGGCAATCTGAACATCACATAAAAGGGAGCAGCCATCCTTTTAACGATGGTTGAAAAATTACAGTCAGGCAATAGATGTGGCATTTCCATCCTCACATGACAGTCAGAGTAGGAGCTCAGTGAACCTGAACCTGCAAAATGAGACCAGGATTATATTACAGACAAACTGTTAACACCATCTCAATACAACTTATGAGGTTATTTATTTGCTGTATGTAGCAGATCAAGGCTGTGTGAAGGGCAAGTGCAAGGCTGTGGAGGAGCAGTGCAACATAATTTATTCACACTTATTCAGAGAGAGACAAGGAGAAGAAAACGGAGTGAGAAAAAGAGAAAGACCGTATGCTTTGCTTTGCATAAATAGGTTGACATCCTCTTCACCTATGAGCAAGAGGGAGAAAGAGATAGAGAGAGAGAGAGGGGGAGAGAGAGAGAGAGAGAGCAGGCAAAGAGCCAGTAGAGCTTCTATGAGACTTCTCAGTCCTAGTTCCGGATCCCAGTCAGTCCCTCTCACTCTCCCTGTTTTTTATACCACTGATGGGGTCCTCCCAGCCATAGGAAGACACAGAGCTCCCATCTGTGCCTTAAACCTTGCCAAAGCGGAGAGAGCCCTAACGGTCACAGATCTGTAAAGGAGACAGTTACCTTTTTGTAAGCCTCATCTCACTGCCTACACATTCTCCAGCCTAGGCATGGCTGCTGGTCTGTGCGCCTCACTCGACTCATCCTGATGCTGAGGAGCCTGAGCTACAGTGAATGCAGGACGAGGTATCGTGTTGGAGCGGCTATAGGAAATGACAAGGGCAAAGGCTGCAGTCAGAGCTTCCAGCGCTGCCCTTCGTTTGCATGGAGCCGGGGGCTAATTTCAAGCCTGCGACATCCTCGCAGAGAGTCCGAAGGCCACTCTTTTATCATGACACACATGGCTTCTCTGTGAGCGACTGTGTCTCGTGTTTCCTGGGTCTCTGAATCCATGGCAACGGCAGTGTGAATAGTCTATTCAGGGAGCCGTCTACTACACCATTTGCCTCTGAAACTATAGGTCAGGAAATAAAATGCTTTGTTGGTTTTGTCCTGGTTGACACCCACATTACAAGAGGAAAGATTCTATTAGAAAGGGTCACAGGTTGGGAGACTAAACTAATTTCAGTCTCATTGAGAAAGAATTGAAGAATTGGTCTTTATTGCTCTTGTTATCCTCCTTCAGCCTCAGCAACTATTGGGCTCTTATGAAATGCCTTAATGGATGCTCTGGAGTGCAAAACCAACTATTCAATTATTCTTTCATGGTTGCTTGCTCCAAACTGTTATTGCACCACTGTGAGTAAAGCTGTCAGAATTCAGAATTGTTTTATGTGGTGAAAGCAGATGCCCATGCTAGATTAATGAGGTGTTTAGATGTGTTGCATCACCCAGTTCTGCATGAATTGAGAGGTGATACAAAGAAGAGAAGGTACATGGGAACAAATGCCAGTTGATGTTTTTTTTTTTTGTTTTGTTTTTACCTCAAGCCTTTTTAATCTAGGTCATAAATACCTTGTTAAGATGATTATGTCTTTACTGCTCTTACATCCAGCACTTCCTCTCAAAGCTTGATTATGAAATGCTTGTGTCCATTTTCTGGGGAGGTGCTAGTGCGGGCCAGTAAAGCCTAATGAGAGTTCCCAAGCTGACTCTGATCAGACAAGTCCAATGCATTACTATGTCGGCACAGAAACTACAAAAAGTAAAAACAGCCTCAGTATCATTTTCTGGGCATAGGGATTTCAATATTATTCATATGTCCTATCCAGCCTGTTTAAAATCACTGTATCAATGTTCTTGCTCTTATGATAAAAATGAATTTGATTTGTAGTCTGCTAATGACAATGTGAAACCACTGTCAAGCTACAAATGATGCTGTTCTTCTAATTTCCTGAAAAGTTGACATTATGGAGATGGAAATGTTTTGCTTAATAACAACATGCTCAACATTTGGAATATAGCAGTTTGTATGAATGAGTCATATGTGTACACGTTTTAGAGTGAATTTTTCATTTAAGGATTTTGTGCACAAACCTGGTGCATTGATTCTGCTGTAATTTCCAAACCAGTTCTTTTAAAATATGAGCATTGCTTTGATTTTTACTGTAAAAAGTAGAGCTTTTGCATTCCCTGTTGTTATCTCTTCACCTGTTGTACAGAAAAAGACAATCTCTCAGCTAGGGGTCCTGGTCAACCTGGACATTTCCCGTTATCAAAGACTGTATAAATCACTGATCATTGATCAATTTTGCATAGAAATGTCTGTTCTTCAGAATCCACGGAGGAGTTCTAGCTCAGAAGCCATTTGTCCCTGCTAAAAGGTCAGCTCCACAGTCAAGTTTGAGGGAGAGCTTTCCCAACCTGCGGTTTTAAATTGAGCAATGCAGTTACATCCTGTGCCAACAGAAATTGTGGATGCAAAAAGGGGAAATGGTCACTTTGGTGCACACTCCACCCAACAGAGTCATATTGCATGACACAAGAACAGAGTAATTCTGCTGACAAGGTATAATTGTTTAATGGTAGTATTTATTTGCTCACGAAAAGGCTTTTGTCTTAACTGCACAATAAACTCAGATTCCAACATTAATTAAGGATTCAGCAAAATTTATGTTCATCACTGATGTCAGTTCCTCACCTAACTACCTACATGATTAATATTTGAATCAAGAATTGAGTGTTTGCTAAAACATGAAGTTTTTCCAGATTGTTATGATTTTGTTTCCCTCTTGATTTGAGACCAGGCGTTTTCTGGCATCATTATCCATTTAAATTATTTTAGTAACAGGTCTCTTGGCAGCATCCAATTTGTTGTCTTCCATTTCTTTAAAAAGGGGGCAGGGCCCGTTGACCAGTAAAAAAAAAAAAAACGCACTCTGACTCAAAGACCCTCGTGCAAGAGGGGTGATTCAGTTCCCAGAAAAAATTTGTGTAAGCATATTTTGCATTGCTTGAAAATACAATCTAGGATAAAAAGAGTGTTGGTATACAGGTTCCACCAGAAACAGATTTTTACCACTTTAACATCTAAAGTGTTCACCACTGACATTATGAAATCAATTATCAATAATCAGTTTGTGTCACAACAATTTAGGAGCATATTGATATGAATACACATTACTTCTGTATCAAGTGATTTCTAGCAGCAGGAACACAGGCAGGGGAAAACAGATTTTCACTATTAAAGCCAGTTTAGTATTACATTATTATCATATTATTACAAAGAGTGTAGAGAAGGAGCATATAATTTCAACCGACTTTAGCTGAGCAATGAACTGTCTGTTCGTCAATGCTTGAAAAAGTTGAATTTCTTGTCTGGGCGCAGAGTGTTCTGATTGGCTGAGCGGAACAAGTGTACAACACGTAGAACTGACGTTAATTCACAAAGACGAATGATGTGGCAAAAATCAAAGGGCGAGGAGGAAGAAATAGTCCCATTTTTCACATACACGCTTTTATCGTTTTTGAAAAGAAAGCAATTATCCCCGATCTTAAATAAAATATTTTATACCAAAAATAGCCAAATCAAATAGTTATTGTGCAGGAGAATATGTACTTTTAAAAAGTGTGACTTTATATTCATCCGCCACAGAGAGAGCATATTCATTTCCGGGATGTTTCTCTGCTGACCAACCTCCACCGCCATTGCAGGTCCAGGGAGTCGGTGTAAAGGCAGTCAGTGATTAGCCAGGGGAAACGCGCAAGTAAACAGTTAAAGGACGAATAAAATTACAATCACACCGACACCACGTTTCAAACAAGACTTATAATTCGTTGATTTGGACTTTAGACTAGCCGTTCCCTGGCTGTCCGGCTAGGATCTGAGAGAAGAAGCCGTAGTTTGTTAGCGTTAGAAGAAACAGGAGGAGAGTAAGAGGAACCGCCATGGCTCAGATCCTGCCTATTCGCTTTCAGGAGCACCTGCAGGTATGCGGATGAATGAATGGTTAAATTGCATGTTAAACTCCGAGTTTCTGTCTCTGTCACATAATTGTATATTCGGCGTTACCATCTGCTCCACAGACTTTTCTAACGTGCGGAAACGCTAGCGTTCGCTAGCTAGTTAAGCTAAGTTAGCTATGCAGCCTATGCTAACTAGCTAGCCTGTGTGGATGACGTTTATCTTAGTTAGCATCTAGCTTTCGTGCTAACACTTAAACTAGCCACCCTTGATCTAAATATGAAAGATGAAAGTCTGCAGTGGACGAGTACGGACCAAGTAAATCTTGTTACAACGCCTGGTCAGTTATAGTAACGTGTTGGGCTTGTCTTTTACCCTGCTACAGCCACATTCTCAGAAATAAAATACTTGTCTGTCCGGTGTGTCGACTACAATACTATGAACGTCCACCCACCCTCCTGCCATAGCTTTTGTAGCTATAACTGTTGCATTATAAGTTAACTATCTCAAATGTGCCGATACCCGTGCCGACATCATAGACTCAAATGCTGATGTCGTGAGTTAGTGAGTTTAGAAGTACTTCGCTTGCCTTTACGTTTTACTAGCACCGCAACCTATAAAATTAGAGTTAATTCAACTTAAATAGTTCATTCATTCTTATGGTTTCTAGTTGGCCTTAAAATATGTATCACTGCTACTTGTAAAGTGACCAGGCGCCAGAGAAGGGTATTTCGTCTAGGCTAGCATTAGCATTTGACAGGTGGTGTGGTGGCTTGTCAGATAGCAAGCTGTCAAGCCACATTTAATATCTCAGCCAAGGTTGGTTGAGCAAATATGTGAAATCTGTTTAGCCTTAATCATTTGCAGCCACTGCGTTGTTTCAGGGAAATAACGTATTAGAAACAAGCTTCTCTTGTCTGTTAGGCAAGCTCCCGATTTGACGTGGCAGTAAAAGGAAAAAGCAGGTACATTTCTGTAACAGTCCAGCTGGCCCGTTTGCCTTAATTGCATGACCTCACTGTAAATACTTGGGTATACATGGTTTTTTGATTTTGAATGGCCACACCTTTATTGTAACTCCTTGTAAATCCCAGTTTGTCAGGTGGAGGAAGTGGGAAAAAATCATGCCCCCCTTAGCTTATGGACTGGATCAGGAGTGCTGGCTTGCAAGATCTCTGAGCTAATGAATAAATCATAGTGTCTTTGGTGTTTCAGTCCAGCTTCAAAATGAGACATGCGATCCACCTACTCCTTGGCCCCAGGAACATCATTTGTTTATTCAGCTAGGTTTATTTATTTTCTAAACATAATGAAGCATTTGTTCCGGTGAATAGCCTGGTCTGAACACAAAACGCTTTGTCACTCACAGCTTTGTAGGACTGATGGCTTTGGGCCTTATTCTAGACATCTTTCCAATGACTTAGGCTATTGTTGTTTGAAGTTTCTCTATTTTCCCCTCATTTCTACAAGGGACTGCCTGTGTTCTGTGTGTGGCAGTTAATAATAATATTGATAATAGTACTAGGCTAGTAATGATAATGTCATACTTTGTTAATCTCCGTAGGGAAATTCTCTTTCTCGCACTCCGCTCCACAGGAAGGTCAGAGGTCAAGGTCAGCAGCACAGGATCATCCTGGCAGTTGGTATCAATTCAGCGTCTTGTTTAGTGACACTTCAGCAGGGTGGATGTTTGCCAGCATATGGACTTGAACCCATGTCCTCTGCTTTGAGCACTTACTCTGCCATCCTGCTATCCTAAAACTGCTGCCCTGACACTCTAAAACAGATCTTTTAAGAATGGCCAGTGATTAAGGCACTACTTAAAGTGTGCAAAGCTGGTGGAATGCTGTTCTAAGATATTGCAAATGGGTCTAGTGATGATGCTAACACAAATGAGATAGCTACGTTTTGTTCTCACTAGTTCACTTTGGTCTCAGAATTGCCCAGCCCCTCTCATTCCCTTATTACCTTCTCTGTTTATGTGACAACATCTGATAAGTTAATATCACTAGTGTTTGTATGGGGGCTGAACTTGGCAAGCCTATGCTAAGGCCTTTTATGTGGCATTTCTGTGCAGAGATTATGGTATGAATCCCTGGTCAGGTCCTTTTAATTGCAGGAGTGGGTGTGAAAAGGTAGAACATAGTAGAAGCAGTTTATTATTGTGTAGGTTATTCTGTGGATGGAAATTGTACAGTGTTATAATATTTCCTTTGCAGGGCAGGGAGAGGCTTGTTGTACAATCAAGCCATAACCTCTTTGTGTGCACTATTACTCTGATAGTGAAATTGTATCATCAGTAGTGGCTTTTTGAAGAGGATGTGTAACATTTCACGTAAAGGAGTCAAGTATCAACACAGCTTTCACAGACTTTAGGTAGCCTATTTGTGTTCATTCTTGATTTTTTCCCCCTGTGTGCATTTTTACATTTTCAATGCATTGTGCCCATTAATGTACAAAGTAATAACTACTGTTTCATTTTGTACAATAGCACACTGTAGGTCTCAGTGATAAGAACTCACAAGCTATGACTGAAGTGCACATTCCCTGATTTCTGTGTCATTGGCACATCAAGGTCATTGTGTGACTAATAAACACCCAAGGGATCTCCAACTACTATCACTAATGCATGACCTGCATATGCTGTTTCATGTATGTTTCACAGCATGCAAGCAGATCACGCAGAACACTGTCCACACGTCACCTTTAAGTTGGAGCAGTTTAAAACAGATCGATGTTACGGGACGAGAAGAGGCAAGGGGTTTTGTGTGGGTCACACATTTATACAGCAGAAGCTTGTGATGCCGTTATCAGTCAGCTTGTCAGGTTTATGTCCACCCGCACAGTGGCATATGTCTATAAATTCAGTTGGATGTCAGGTGCCAGCATGCCTCTGTAGAGGAGCACCTTGGAAACAGACAGCAGAAAGACAGTTCCCTCAGCTCACTGGTCCAGTAGAGTCACTTTAGCCATTTTAATGTTGGCTCCTGGTCTCGTCTTTGCAGTGATTTTTCACTCAGCTGTGGAGCTGTGCATGCAGCAAAACCTTCAGGTCCATGACTCCTGCACATGTTTCAGATATAGCATATTTGTTCAGCCAGCCCGCCTGCTTTAGCACACATGAGCTAACCTGGTTTGAACTCAGTGGATCTGATTGGTCCCCATGTTGCAAATTCCCAAACATGTCTAAATAGGTGCTGTTTTCTATTGTATGCAAATATTGTTATTTTGCTTAACCACATACAGATATGTCCAGTTACATTTTTGAGACCTAAACCCTTTCCATGTCGCTCCATAAATTCAAAACAGTAGCCTAGCTATGGAAGAAATCTGACTCTGTTAGCCTTCAGCGGTAGTGTAGTAGACAGTCTGGGGAGATGATGAACTTGTTTGTGTTTGGTTTTAAGGAATTCTGTAGGTGATATACAGGTTTAACAGCTAGTGAATGGTGTCAGGGGTGTAGCTTGGGTTTCTGTTTGCCCAGATTTTGCTCAAATATGTACAAAATTGCATTGTTTTCTAAGCGCACCCCTTTCATTCCCTGTCCTTTGATAATGGTGACTTTGAGAGCTGTGCAGCAAGAAGAACCAAACCTTATCTTCCCCCCTGAAGCTGTCCATCTATTTTTGTGTGTGATTGTTGACAGCCACAGACTAGTGGCAAAATCAAAGTTCACACAAGCAGTTGTCAAAATGCCTGACACTTTATACAGACTTCTGATTTGTCAGAAGCAGCTGTACATTGTCCACGGCTGCATTACATCAAGTAGTTCTTCCCTTGGTCTCTCTCTCTCTCTCTCTCTCTGCAATTGTGTGTTCTCACTCATCCGGTCCACTTGCATAGCTTGCATTTTTATATATCATCCATTTATACAGCTGAGCATCGAGTGCAGTTAAATAACTTTTCTTCTCTCAGATGTACAGTAAAGTGCCTGTTTCTTAATGCTTCATATCCTTCTCACACCACATACACACACTCCTGTATTGTCATACACACTACTTTCTATAGTTTTCCTGGGAGTGGTGAGAAAGAATGGGTCTTGGATCCTGTTTATAGAATGACGACATCGTGCCCAATTCTGTGTTGACAAAGGCCTCCCTTGTAAATATTATTTAGTAACAGAGCAGGGGTTGACAAGTCCAGTTTCTTACTGGTACGTACCAAATAGATTCTGTTGATGATTTGGAGGAGGAAAAACTAAATACGTCAAATAAAAATATAAAACTGTCTAGGTTCAACATAAATTTTAATATACTTCCATATTTGAGTGTGGAATTGCATGTCAAATAGAAAACACTTTTTGCTACAATATGTGATTGTTGGTGTAAGCAAAACTCGCAAAGGACCATCCATCTTAAATTTGTTGGTTGTGGTTCATCAGTCGAATAGAAAGCGCGCTCAGCTGTGATTGGAACAGAGCCATAAACTTTACACCAGTTTATGAATGGTTTCACATGGCAGAGATGAGGGAGAAGATGAAATAAAAAGTGTCATATTACTGCCAGGATCATGTTTATACAAACAAACCCTCTAGCTTTAAATGAATATGTTAAGGTAAGTTGTGGTCTGAAGAAGAGTTTTGTTCATTGAGAGGTCTGAATGCTTTGAAGAGGTGGCACTTGAAGTGTAGGAATTGTGGCAGTGCTGTGAATTTATGAGGAGAGTGGTCCATTTTAGTCCCAGATGCTTACAAATTCCCTCGATGTTAGGACACTGTGCACCGAGCGATGAACGTGAGAATGGTAAACGTTAGACCAAGAGGCTGTCAGATTGCTACATTCAGATTTATTGTTTTCAGGGGTATATAATAGTTAATTTAAACAGGTAATGTCATATGGCTTTCCGTTCTCACCCTTTGCCTTGTTAAATCCTGCTAAAACCTTGGAAGGGACTTTTTATTGTCATGCTCTTTAAACCTTAAAAGGTTTGCACAGTGAACTTTGAACTCACTTGGAAACTGACCTGCCGGTATCTCGTGACAGGCTCTCGAGGATATAGATTTGCTGAACACTTAACATTTTGCAGCACCACCCGCGTGTACAAAAAAGCATTCGTTTAGGGAGCAAAAGGAATCTCCACAGTCCCAAAACCACCTCAGCAGAACTGGCCCGGGCTAAAGATGGATGGAGTCCACAAACGCATGCATTCCTTCCTTCTTTTCCCCCCATCTCTTTTCCTTTATCTAACCGCCGGGGCAGACCTCTTCCTCCTCACCCCTGGTCTGGTCACATGTCCCCCCCCGGTGTCACATGGTAGTGGAGGAGGCAGCACTGAGCCAGCCTGTTGTTTCAGTCCTGATAGACAATGGGCTCCTGGTTTCCTGTTGTGGAGCTCTGCAGTCAAGCGCTGCAAGCCTCAGCACATTACACAGAACATCCTTCCCTGCCCTGCCTTGAACTTTACATGTGTAGGGCTTTTTTCTGCTGAGCAAGGTGCCGTTTTTCACCGAAGGAAGAGCAGATGGGTCAAATCAACAGATGGGGGCTCCCTTGTGGCCAGCAGGAATATTTAAAATCTGCAGGGTGATTCCTGATCTCGCAGATCGACCATGCTGGGTACAGTGTCATATTGACACGACTGCTTACTGTCACCCTACAGCTCCAAAGCTTCAAACTGCACATTGTACTTTCAGTTTAACACTGGTGTCCTGTGAGAGAGCACGGTGTCTTCTACGTGGTCTACGTGGGCTAGATCACTGTCTGCCACGGTTCAGCACATGAGAGCAAGAAAATACCGTTCCCGCTCCAAAGTTCAACTGTGTGTGAGTGAACTCCACGCAGGGCAGGATCATTACCTCACTTTCCCATTAGTCCTCATTCCCTTGATGAGGCAGTGAGATTTGCCTGGGCTTGAGCTGATGACTCTTGGCCTTTTTCCACCGTGCACAAGCTCACACTGCGCATGGAGCTGATAAAACGGAGAGCTTCCTGTCTTAGAATCATGGCTCCTGTGGTGCAGGAGCTATGATTCCCAGTTATGGCAGATTGAGCAGGCCTTTCAGTGTGTGCAGGCATTGATCACTATAGGTAAGGAAAGAATGTATTTATAGGACATTGTTTCCACTGCCCACATTTAGCAGGTGTTTTGGAATTTTAATATTTCACAAATAATAATACATTGCTACAGATGAGGTATCTGTCTCAGAGGAGGTAAATGCCAGCTTATTTGTGCAGAGTAGTAGTAGATTATTACCTATCATGGAGTTGCTGTAAACTCCGTAAAATATCCGGTGAGCTAACATTAAATGGCAGTCATTTCCTGACACTGTGCAGATAACTTGGCATGGCAGGTAGCCAGCTGTCCTGTCTACTGGTTGTCATAAGCCTGGCATGTTTCAGCATGGCACAGACAATATTTCACGGATGTGTATGGCAGCTTCCCTCACTGCCACTGCGAGGAAAAAAAAAGTCTGTCTTGCGGAGACAGTAATTTGGTCTGCTATCATGTCATGTCAGTGAAGAGTCAGGAAAGGGTTAGCTTTCTCAGAGTGATTAGAAAGCAGGGAGGGAGAGGGGTGGAGTTGATGGTTTGTCAAGGGAGTGATGATAGTAATGGATGGTGCTTGAGGCCTAATGTTGAGTCCCCATGCCCCTTGTTGGCAGTATGTGTGGGTTCCATTGCCCGAGCTTAGTCTATGCAGATAATAGCCATCCTGACTCTCACCCTGTACAGTGATACTTTGGTTCTTCCTCTACTGCTCTGCTTTTGTCTTCCTCTGTTCTGTTATTGTGTGCACAGGAGTGTCATATTTAATGCATCTATTAAATGGCCTCTGGAATCAGAGGTGTTGTGTTTGCATACGTCCATCAGCGCTTGTGCTAACAAGGCTAAAAGCAGCAGCACCAGGAAAGGCCAGGCAAGACAGAATTCGTCACAGAATGACGAAGAGCCTACGCAACACAGCGCAGCCCTTTTGCAGAATTTATCAGCACGCTGTGGTGGTGGTTCGACCAATCATGCTCTTCATTCAACATCAGACTGAAAGAGTCAGTTTCCAGGTTGGTTATAGCACCGCTGGTTTGACCCGCTTTTGCACAAATTCTTACTCGCTGATGTCACAGCAGCGAAAGCAGTGTTTTACAATGGTGTTGTCATAGCAAACCCGTCTGACAGACCAAACTATGGTGTGGTCTGGTCTGCAGTGCAACATCTGTCTGAGTATTTATTTATTTATTCAAGGGGACGGAGGTAACATTTATTGTGATTAGGACAAGCTGCAATCCTCTTGCTCTTTCCTGTTTTCATGGCTGAGAGAGAGAGAGAGAGGGAAAATCTGTCTAGAAAACTATTGTGTAATGACTGAGAGGATAACCGTCATCTCTCCTGTCTAGTCGGATTACCATCGCAGACATGGGAAACCTCAGTTTTTGCTTCTGATTTACAGAGGCTAGAAAAACATTTTGAACTCCCAAGTTGGTGCAGCTCTGTATGAAGTCATGCAAACTTGGATGTCTGTGCTGCAAACAGGGTGTGTTAATATTGCTACAAAGGCAGAATGTTAGTGTACTCTGGGTTTGAATGGGTCCAAGGTCATCTCTAGGGAGATGGCAGCGTTTGTAGTGTGACTGTGTCTTCTCGTGTGCTGATGTAACAACCAGTTGCCAGTTGTCGTTGAAACCAGCTTTACCCAGGCATGAGTCATATTCTCTCTGAGGCCTGCTTCTCCCTTGGTATACTGTTTAAATAAATACTAATGAATACTGCCTAGATAAACAGGGCTGCCTTTATTGGACATTGGAGCGATAAGAGGCAGGGAAGTTCCAATGACATTGCTGGATGATGTCAAAAAAAAAGGAGGGCAAACATTGAGGTGAAATCTTGCAGCAGGCAAGTAAAAGTTCTTTCCTCAAAACTGGTAGTAACACTTGTCCCACGAGGTCATTTGTAGCAATGTCACTGAGAGGGAACCAGGTTACACATGAGTGAAAGAATGTGGGTGTGGCCGGGCTGCAGGGGAGGGCGTGTCCCATCATTGATAAAAGGTGCTCGCCTTTCGTTGAGCACTTCCTGGAACTGAAGTTTGTGCTTGCTGATTAGAAGTCAGCCGAGGCGAGTGGCTGCTGGTGAAGCCACTCATCGTTAGAGAAAAGCCTTCATCTGCTCTTGCCCTTTTTATCATCAGCAAGGCTTCAAATGAGCACTCGCCTCAAAACATGCTGATAAATTGTGGCTGTGGCTGGCAAGCCCACTAGTCCCTTTGGCGGGGAGCCAGTCTGTGTTGCGCAAACTGCTTTTAACAGGCAGTTAATAATTTAAATTAGAAGGTGAAATTATGACGATTAGCCACTGCAGCTGGGAGTCATTAATATTTGCCACATGGCATTACAGTGTAGATTTAACATTTCTTTGGTATTTCAAGTTAATTGGGCTTTATTATTATTTTATTCATGTCACTTGATCACGATCAGTCATCCATGGCAGTTAGGAAGCATTTAAGCACAGCGGTGTAGTATAGATCTGTTCTGTGTAGTATAGATCTGTTCTGTGTTCTGTCCTCTCCTCTCCCATTGCAGCCGCTGGAGACATTTCCTGTTCCTCCTCATAGCAGCTGACAGTGTGCGCTGCTGCTTACACGAGTTCAGTCCTGTGAGATATGAGAGCATTTGGTTTTTGGATTATAGGATTGAGCAGACGGATGCTTCTCCCGCAGTCCCCAATTGTAACTTGAGGAGGAGTGTTGCTGTGGCAGATTAACAACAACAAATAACACACAGAACACACCCCAACAAATGCATGTTTATTCTGGAGGTTTGTTAAACACAAAAAGTGAGGCTCATATATACATTTGTTGTGAAGCTGTGATTTTAAAGTGAGGTGTGAAAGTCTCCTTGTGGATGAGCAGGTTTGGCAAAGTCCTCAAATATGTAGCATTTCCAAATGTTAACCATTACTCCTATATATTTGTCATGCACAGAGAGTACTTACCAAAAAAGCACTGCAGTGCCTGATTTGAAAGAGTTTTTTGAAGTCCCATACTTTCTTTTGCATTGTTTCACTTATTATCAGTCTGCATAAAATTAACACACTCAAGAATCCTTGTTCAGACTTGTTTGTTTACACAGCCGTTAGGTTTCCCTCGCATTTTAGCAGGAAATTATTTTCCAGATGTATGACTGTGCTGTATTGCGGCTTGCTTGCAACAGCAGGGGAAGTTGCAACAGCAAAACTATGTTCTGTGGTAAAAAAAAAATTGTAGTTTCATTTCCTTCATTTTTGCTTCACACCAGTCATCAATGGCTATTTGACAGGGATAAAGTCTAAAGTTTAATTTGTGTGATTTTGTTATTTTAGCTTGAAATGTACTTTGCTCTGTCCTTGTTTATCGTGTATTTGGTTTTCACCGGTTTCATTTTGGAGTTGAAACCATGATGCGTTTGCACGTACAGGTCTGAATTTTGGTGTCATGGCAACACTGCTGCCCAGTGCTGCCTTGGCGCAGTCATGCCATGCTGCCGTCCTCAGGTGGTGCTGTGTCAGGATTTGTACAACCGGCAGGATGCCCTGTTGGCAGCCTTGGCAGTGAGCTGGGCTGGAGAGCTCGCTGGCCGTGCGTGCTGCTGCCCTGCTCACCTACAGCCTCAGGCTTTTTGCTTTTGGTTACTAGATGCAAGACAGGATGTCTGTGTCATGTTATTTCTCCTTCTAGGTCACCAGCGGGTCAGGGAAACCTTGGCATAAAGGCTAAACTCTGGTTCATTATTACATCTCGACATCAGAGAGACCGGCATTATTTTTGCACATTATATAGCTTCACCTTAATGTCTTCATCATAGATGTTTGTCAGTGTTAATGCAGCTATGGTGCCATGCATAGTATTCATGCACTGTGTTTTCTGCAGGCAGTTATGAGAAAACAGCAGCAGAGTTTTGAGAAGGCCTGCAACGAGACGGCAGTGTTATTGTAAGACTGTTATAGTTTCCTCTTTGGCCTGTCTTTGAGAACTTGGCCTTGCATAAGCCCTCCACCCAGCCCGGCTCTCTGACCATCACGGCCAGTCCTCAGCTCCATGTGTGCACTGGGCTGCTGCTCTGTGTCAGGCTCGGTGACCTCACCGGCTTGGCTGTGACTGTGCAGGGCAGCTGAGTTGACGGCCAAAGCCCTCGCATCTGACGCTGTTGTTGTTCCGCCAGGCCCAGGCGCAGTCCGTCCTCCGGGTGTTAAACAGCCGTAATACCATGATATCATAATATCATGATATGGCATAAATGTTGTCTTTTGCTGGTTTTAAAGGCTGCATTACAGTAAAGGGATGCTTTTTTCTGAATGTGTTACTGTTTTAGCTGTACTCTTATTTTCCTCTACCTGCTGCTTAAGCATCATATCCACAATACTCATGATTGTTTATCAAAAATCTCTTGTATTTAAATATATTATGAAAGCATCCATACAGTATCATCATAATATCGATATCGAGGCATTCAGCCAAAGATATTGTGATATTGATTTTCTCCATATCGCCCTTCCCTAACCCTTACAGTCTATTGGATAGCTTTCAAGAACCCTATAAATGGGAAATTCTCACTGCAACACCTCAAAGTCATTTTCAGTTGTTCGACAAATATTTTGTATGTCTTCTTTCCACTTCTGTTCCATTAGTTTTCTTGGCATCTCCTGGGAAATATTGCACCAATGTGCAGTGAAATTAAAATGAACTTGAGCTACTAGTTCTAGAGTAGCAGCATGGAGATGACAACGTGGTACAGAGAGTGTGATCTCCCTCACGTCATAGATGTGTTTGGTGCCAAATGCAAATGTGAATTTCTGCAGCCTGTTTCTGCAAAATATAACACACACGCCTCCCTTTTGTCTTTTCCCTCAGCTCCAAAACCTGGGGATCAATCCGGCCAACATAGGCTTCAGCACCCTGACCATGGAGTCAGATAAGTTCATCTGCATCCGTGAGAAGGTGGGCGAGCAGGCCCAGGTGGTGATCATCGACATGGCCGACCCAAACACACCCATCCGCAGGCCCATCTCCGCCGACAGCGCCATCATGAACCCAGCCAGCAAGGTCATCGCACTTAAAGGTACAGCAGAGCCGCCAGTGTGAAGGCTGCATCTCTCACTGATTGTAGAGTTATCAGACCACGAGGGTGATTACAATATATTGTTTCAATTTTGTATCTTAACTAACCCTTTTAAGGGGCCTCCGTCATACAGTTTTGACATTTGCGTAATATAGCAATGTTATCCATTCACTGCTTTAGAGTATTTTAAAATTCTCATCTGTTTATGTCCACATACATCCAGCTACTTTAGTTTTCTGTTGTGAAGTAATTTTTATTGGCCAACATGTATCTGTTTCCCAAACATTTGTCCTCTAGTTACTCAAAGTAGCATATTTTGATCCTTTTTGTCCAGCAGCCATAATTGCTTTGACTTTTGTGTTGTTTTTGTTTCTGTCTGTTTTTGTCTTTTGTATGTTCTGTTTTTTTTTTCTTTACTGCTTTCTTATGTGTATGCAGACGGTGAGTTGAAATTTAACTACTTCATTGTGGAAGTATAAATCCTGTTTTCAAATCAGTATTCACATGCAAAGTGCTAAGCTCACAAATTTCCCTGTTCCAAGTTTGATAAGCGCACAAGCCTCATTAGGCAGACACAATCAGTCTTTAATTGCGTACAGATAAAGCTTTCATCACCTTATCTTCTGCTGTAGGACTGATCTTTTTTTTTCAGTATTTGGTATAATATTCTCAAAGTCAGCCTCTAAGGTTAAAAACCCTGATCTAAATATTTTTCATAAGCTGTATTTTTTTCTTTCTTTTTTTCTTTCTTTTTCTTTTTAAAGTTTAGAATCTGTCTTCAGAACTTTTCCACAATTAGGCGACTAAAAATAATAAACAGGATTTAGCTTTCACAGCCTTATAGCTTGCTGGCATTCCATTGTTTTTATTAGCTGTACAAGTGATTTAGAACGTCTTTTAGGGGTGGAATTAATGTGGGAAAATTTATAATTTCAGTTAATTTTATTTTATTTTTTTTATTTTATATTTTGAAATCCTTGTCCTCCCCTATCTGTGTGCAGTTGTAATTGCCCAAACCTGTCATTTCACATCTGTTTCCCAGCTCTGTTTCATATTAGTTCATACTGCACTAGTTTTCAGAACTAGTTTTGACCAGCTACTGGGCTTTTTTTTTTTCTTTGAAAGTGAAATTTCTGATTGCTTCAACTATCAGAAGACATAGACTTGCTCTGCTGATTTATAAGTGGTGTCTGTTAATCTGTTAGTGGTATTGATTTGATTCCACAAGTACCCAATGGGATATCGTCCCATTGTTAGTAATCCCAGATGAGTACTGAGCTGGTGGTGGAGAGAGAGTGTAAAGAAATCAGACTGGCCTGTCGGGGGGTGAGAATTAGATTGGCCAAAATTTGATCACCATTTAAAGTCAAAAAACGCTTTGATTGCTTGAGGCCAGCTGATCAAATACAGGCTTTGTGTGGATGTGTGTTCAGCTCTCAGCCTCCACCTCGTAACAGATGTAGACTTAAAAAACAGTTTGAGTAAATCGCTATCAAATGACATTCATAGGATTTTGGAGAGACCGTCTCCCTGTTGTTAGGATTTTATGCCTAAAATTGGCGGTTCTCAGAGGTCAATTTAGCCTCCCGCTGGGCCTGAAGAGTCCCAGTGAGTTTTTCAGAGGATTTGTCATTTTGTCGGAACGACTAACAATACGGACTCAAAAATTTATGTAAACTTGCCATGTGAACGTCAGTTTATGCTGATGTTTTACAGCGAAGAGGTAATGGTAATTTGAATGTTATTTACATTATGGGTTGTGCTTGGGTCGTGGTTACCTGAATGGTTAGAAGGCTTAGCAGGTGTGGCAGTGTGTGTTTGTTTTATCCTCTTCTGTCCCTGTGAATTTGTTCAGTTCAGTGTCAGAAAGCTTCAAGTGAGGCTGAAAGGACAGGGACAGTTTTTCTGACCAGTGTGTGTTTGTAGAGGACGCAGTTTCATGCGAGACACAGTCAGAGGTCACAGTACAATGTGCAGCTATGAACTGAAAGCTGAATTCCACAGAGTTGTAGCTCATCACCGACAAACACATGACACACAGAACGGAGCAGGGCTGGGCTGGGCATTAAAACGCTTGCATCATTGTAAATTACGCCTCCTGGTTAAACATTACAGAGCAAATATAGTAGCGTCAGAGCAGTGCACATTCTCATTAGCCACTGCAGAGCTTCAATATGAGGTTATGGAAAGTGGTGATTTTTATTTGACCTTTTCTGATTCTGTATCATGGATGGAATGATGAGCTATGAATATAGAAAGCTCCAGATCCAAACCGGCTTTAAGTAGTCGTACCTCTCTGCTCTTCAGCCTATGTTCAGTCAGCGTAGGTTCCTCCCCTCTCCCTCCCTACTGTCAGTCCTTCCATGCTCAGTGTGCCATATGATGCTCTTCGACTGACTCTGTCATGTGACACAGTACCAAGCTTTGACTTTTTTTTTTTTCATGTAACTGTGTCCGTAGAATAGACACAATGTGCACACACACCTCCCCGAAGGCTTCATGTGATGTAATCAACAATTTGCTTGCTCCTTGAAATTTGGCTGCCGCTGCAAATGGTACATTTGCTACACTGCTTACTGTATTCTGATCTCATGGCTGAGTAATGGCAAAATGATTTTGAACACTGTGCTAATACATTAGTGTTTGCTTGTTCTCACATCGTCGATGAATACTGAATAATGATTTAACAGGGAATTCACACTGCTTCTTAATAAGGCTTTAGCTCACTAAATTCACCCAAACTAACAAAACAAAGAATGCAGGTGAGTGAACCTTTTTCTAAACATTTAGTCACTGGTCTGTTATGCAGACAATCCCAAAACATGTTTAACCTTAGTTGAAAAAAAAAACTACTACAATCACTAGTTGAAACCTTTTCTTTGAGGCTTGAACTAAAAGCCCTTCACTGCTTGATCCTACCCTTTCTCTCTACTTGTGCACATAAGTATTTTATTAGCTGTCCAAATGTAGTTTTTTTTAATATAAATCTCTGACTTGGATGCAGATGTGTTTGCCCTTTTGTAAGTTGTTTGTGACTTGCTTTTTCTTTTCTGCTTTGTCTCTCTTCATAAAGGCTACTCAGTTGATGGGGTGGGCCGAGTAGTCGGACCAAACGACTGTACATTACAGAGTACAGATGTTAAACATATTTCAAGATCTGTGGGCAATTTTGTGAAATAACATGTTTATTGGTCCACATTCCTATGGCTTTAAAATGGCTGTTATGGAAAGACATACATGCACTCAGTCATTCACACTCGCACAGCCCACAGGGAGCACCCATCACCTACTTTTTCTCTGTTTTGACCACTTAATTGGCCGTTAAGTTGTTATTTACTGAAAAGAGCTTTCCTCATTAGCTCTGGCTTGTCAAATTCCTAATAAATCTTAATGCAAGTTGCATTAGGTTAGTTTTTTTGGCCTGTCAATTCATAATGGGCCAGTTGAAGCTTAGGAAGGAAAAACAATTTGTAATCAGACACTTGATGGTTTGTGCTTTAGATGAAACAATGGACAGCCTCTATAGCTTTACTGGAAGACATTCAGTTGACTATTGCTTTTTTCTTTTCTATGCCACTTGTTTCATAGTCTCAGTTTTCAGGGCCTCCACCAGATGTGAGGCCCAATCCGACTACAGCATGAACGGTGCCCCCTGTCTGTCAGTCATGGCCCTCCTGTCTGATGATCTCTGAGCCATGACTACCAATATTTCAAACTTGACTCTCCTTTTTCAAGTGGAATTTGGTATTTACCTTTTCCCATGTGTATGTGGGTTCGTCTTGAGCGTGAGTATGTGTGTGTGTGGTGCTGGTGACAGTCAATTCCGAAACCATAACGTGTTCCTCCGTACCTCGGCTCCTGCCCCCTCCCCCCCTTTCCCTCCCCACAGCCGCCAAAACCCTTCAGATCTTCAACATCGAGATGAAGAGCAAGATGAAGGCGCACACCATGACGGATGACGTCACCTTCTGGAAGTGGATCTCGCTCAACACAGTGGCACTTGTGACCGACACCGCCGTCTACCACTGGAGCATGGAGGGCGAGTCGCAGCCCGTCAAAGTGTTCGACCGCCACTCCAGCCTGGCCGGCTGCCAGATTATTAACTACCGCACTGACGCCAAGCAGAAATGGCTCCTGCTCATCGGTATCTCAGCCCAGGTGACCCGTTGCTCATGTTGTCCCGTGTTTATGCTAAACACACTGAGTTTTATCACACAGAATTATACCTGTCTAGCAAACCACATGTTTATGCTGCAGGAAATATATGTAAATATATAAATATTTGCGTTCATATGTCAACATACGCAAAGCTGCAGCGCCATCCTAAGAATAGGTTAGCCAGTCTGTTCCCCATGCATATTTATGCGGATTGTTTTTGCCTGTTTCAGCAAAACCGTGTGGTGGGAGCCATGCAGCTGTACTCTGTAGACAGGAAGGTTTCTCAGCCTATCGAAGGCCACGCTGCCAGCTTCGCCCAGTTCAAGATGGAGGGAAACACCGAGGAGTCCACTCTGTTCTGCTTCGCTGTCAGAGGCCAGGCTGGAGGGAAGGTGATTGATGCTCAATCACGTAGTAGGAGAAACTGATCTACTTTCTACGTGTAAACCTCCTCAGTTTTTTTTTTTTTTAAACTAGCGTGTGTTCTCTCTCTGACGCAGTTGCACATCATTGAAGTTGGAACTCCACCAACTGGCAACCAGCCTTTTCCAAAGAAAGCAGTGGACGTGTTCTTCCCCCCAGAGGCCCAGAACGACTTCCCTGTGGCCATGCAGGTATGGAGCACACGCTGCACTACAAGATCCTTAATTGAACACTTGGCAACTGTGAAGTAGTGAAGTGATTGCTGATTATCACAAATTTCCATCAATAGAGTAAGCACTCAGATGTGCACTGTAGGTCTCAGCATGTTAGGTCTGGTAGTGGCTGAGTTGGCTTTTACTGGAGCTGTGTGGACGTCAGTGCATCGCTGAAGGGCACCAAGCAGAATTGTAGCATCTTGACAGGGTAAAGCGACGGCGCTTGTCCTCTTCATAGATGTCACTGACTTCACGATGAATCGTTTGCTGGTTGTGTCAGCTGTCCAGATAGCATTGCGTTCCTCTACTCACTTGCGTAGGGGAACGCAATGCTTTGATCCTCTCTAAGATCAAACTACCTGACCTCCCTGTCACTCATCCCCCTGCTCCATCCTGCTCATGGCTTTTACGTTGTAGGTAAGATCACTGCGACTTACCCATTGTGCGGGAGAGATCTAGTTCAGCTTCAGGATGATCTTATGACACCAGCCTTGAAAATTCAGCTTTTTATGATTTACTGCTGATTTAAAATATTATAAATCATATAAATTTAACATTTTATACCACATGCAATTGGAATGATATTACGGATCAATTTGCACTTAAATCTCTTAACAGTCCTTTTCATTGTTTTATGTAAATTAGTGTTTTGTGCATGTGTGCAACCTCTAGCTTTTGTAGCCTTCTTGACCAGGACTCCCTGGAGGAAGAGATGCTGTTTCTCAGTGGGACCTTCCCGGATAAATAAATACAAATAAAATGTAATTCCTCTTCCTCCCCCCTCAGATAAGCTCCAAGCAGGATGTGGTTTTCCTGATCACCAAATACGGCTACATCCACCTGTACGACCTGGAGACCGGCACCTGCATCTACATGAACCGGATCAGCGGCGAGACCATCTTCGTCACCGCCCCGCACGAGGCCACCTCAGGCATCATCGGGGTCAACAGGAAGGGACAGGTAGAAATGTCAGCCTCTGCCCATCTGCGCTGCTCAGGGAACTGGAATGAATTTGATTTGTAGCATAGCAGCTGTGCCCTGTTAATGTCAGAATATAATTTATAATATTTAAGCCATGGTGAGGCATGCTCGTACTCATTAAGGGCAGTCGGAGTCCTCAGCTGGAGCTCAACCCAGGGTGATTGGCTGATTAGAAAGCCTCAGCTTTGCTCTCTAGTTTTAACACACTCTCAGGGGACAGTCAGGGATGAATACAACACTAGCTGACTACACCAGTTATCCTTCTCACCTAGCATCACCCATATCAAAGGCCCAAAACAGAACCACTGCTTTATACACTCCTGCTGTCACCTCAGATCACATTTTCCAGCAAAAGCCGACAGAAGCTAATGAAAGTAAACGAGCACTACGACAAATATCACTTGTCGGATAGGGCAGTAACAGCAACACTGCTCCTCTTGTCAGTCTGTCGTCATCAGGCAAGCTCAGCCTTTGTTCGTAGGCATTATAAATAATCCAAGGTGTAGTGTTTCTCCGAGAGAGAGGGGGAGGCTTGTGTCTAGCTGCCATTGTGAGGCTGCACCAGCGAGGAGAACTGGATCCAGCCAGCTGATGAATAATGTTCCAGCCAGGCCACACACCACATGAATAATTGAGCGAAGAGAGGAAAGCCGATCTGAGGCAGTGACAGATCTGCCGGGCTGGGGCAATGGAGTGTGTGTGTGTGTGTGTGTGTGTGTGTGCATGCATATACACAGACACACACACTCTTAAGCAGAGGCAGTGATCTCAGTGATAACAGGCCAATGGCTGCACTTGAATGGGTCGGTTATAAACAGCACTGGGTGGTAACACAATACTAAGAAATGCATCACTATAATATTACTGTTATGACACTATTTCAGTTTCTGTAATAATATTACAGTAACTAATGAAAAATAAGTAATGTATGCCTTCCTACTATTACCCCCTCTAAATATGAGTGAACTTCCCTCCTGACTTGTTTTCTTTATGATGGGGTGTCATCTTCTCTCATACTTTCTTCTCAGTAGAATTATTTGCACTTATTTGCTTTTATCAAGAAAATGAATGACAACAACCTTGGACATCAACACTGTTTTGTTCCCCTGTTAATTCACTGGATTATTATTGAGTTTGGTAACTGAGAGACAGGATGCAGTTGCAGATTTTGGAGCAGATGAGTAACAGAGCAGTTCGTACAAAAATCACTTCTCTTAGGAAGGATTAAGTAAAGTAATATTACCTTTTGAAATGAGTAATGAGCACTATTACTTCTTGCATCACAAGCCCAGCACTGGGTACTAACCGAACTAGACTGGCAGTATGGAAATCTGAAATCAGCTGTTTTGGGATGTGATTTTGCCTTCTTTTCATTAAAGCCCACATTTGTAGGCTAGAATGAAGGCTAGAAACCGGAAATGACTTTTCCAAATTTAGATTAAACTTTTGCTGTAAATTGTACAGGCCAGCCACACAGAAAAGTTACGATTATGTGAGGAAAAGGGTGGCTATGTGTATGTGCTGCCTAATCCGGTCCCTGTAGCTGTCAGCGAGTTTCTTATTGGAGCTGTTTGCAGCCTCTGCTTGTGTGTGTGTATATGTGTGTGTGTGTGTGTCAGGCTTTTGGATGCTGTGTCTGCACTGAACTGCCAGGCATGGCCTGACCTTGAGATACAAAGATCCCTGAGAGGAGCAGCCGCACTGAGCTGCTGCACACAAACCAGAGTGAGAGAAAGCGACAGAGCGCTGGAGGGGAAGAAAAAGACCCACTACCCATCAGCACGTGATGTGCAGTGGGAGGCACAGCCTGGTGCCCTCGATCCTCTTAGTGCCGGTCCTCTCCTCCAATCACAGCCCTCACCTCCCCTCCACGTCATCAGTATGGCAGAGACCTGTGATGTCTGCCCTATGCTCTC